>SMSQ01025707.1:20702-36551 GCA_019453375.1 Ctenoplectra terminalis | reverse complement strand
TTTTTTTTTTTTTTTTACGACTCCGTACTATCTCCTAGAGGCAGCGTATCGATACTTTTTTCCTACCGATTAAAATTGTAAAAACATGTTACTCAATAATCGTGGTCTTATATCGTCTAATAAAGAATCGATCGGATGTCGCGTCGATTAGATCTACGTAAGCGATCTTGAAATAGATCATTATTACTCCTAAATATCCCCGTTTAGGATGTTTAAGCCGTACGCACACCTACCGATTCCACCAAGAAGGCGACCCTGAAGAAATGGGTTAAAGACCGCGAGCCTTTCCCCGTGTGTCTTTCGAGTTCTTTAGAGACGTTCAGCCGCTTCGCTTGCGCCCCTTCTACCTAACTTCACAAAGATAGACCTCCTATGCAGAATTTATGTATACGGTGCACCATACAACTAGCAACCTCTCTCGTTGTCCACGTGATTCACACGCCTCCGTACTCATTGCTGTTTTCGTAATACACGTTGCCACACACGTGACACATGTACGTGTATTTACGTTCGATACCTACTGAGTAGTACTGCAATTTCAGTTTTCAAACATGGAGTTACGTAGAAGAAATCGAACATGGATATAATTCTTCGTACAAAAAAAAAAAGGAACAAAAAAGTTCTCGAAAAAAGTAATTCACAGACGAACAACAGACTTAAAAAATTGTCCGAAAATCAAATGCGGAACTGAGTTGCGCAGAAAGAAAGAAAGATTATTTTTCAAGCTCTAAACACTCGATAAAAGATATTTTTATTCGTATCTGCTCGTATCATCAGTCTGGGAGTTGCTCGTTGACTCAGCGTTTCAAGTGAGAATAAGTCATCGTCCAAGAGTATCTTATATCGTGCCATCATTCGTGATATAGCTGTTCGACAACAGCCACAGCTTTCTTTCTATGCACGTTAGCAACCCTTAAATTGCCTCGCTTTGTCGCCAGCAATGTACCGACACAGAAAACAGGCGTCGTCGAGGAGAGACGATCGACCGGCTCGCGAGCCAACCGTTCCCAGCCTTTAGTCGCGTACCGGCCACCGCGCATTGCACGTCGCGAGGCGTTCGTAGTCGGATGAACGAAGCTCTTGCTCCTTTCCATTGACAGAGTGAAAGAGAGAGAGAGGGAGAGAGAGAGAGAGAGAAAAAGAGAGAAATAGAGAGAGCATCATAGCAAAAGAAAGAAGAATCAAAGGAAGAGCTGTTTTCGTTCGAGTTTTTCACGAATTTCCCTTCAATCTTTGCCAATTCAAGTATCTTCTCGAGATTCGAGGGCTGATTTTAAAATAGAAGAAGAAAAAGTCAAGGCTCGAAGGTAAGTACTTCTAGCTTACGTATATCCGTGACTATATTTACGAATCCGTTTACCGGCGTGTACACACAGCGAACGAGAAAAGTACGAAATTCCCTTCGTAACCAATTTAGAGAAGGACGATAATAGATGATACGAGCCACGAACAAGACACACATTGGTGCCGTTGACTTTTCCTCGATCGATCCTTACCGTCGACTCGTTAATTCCCGGTTAGAATTCGCTGAAAAGTGGTCGACTATTTTGCCTCGTGCACAGATCGAAGAAATCGACCACGAGCCGAGTCGGAGGCTTCGAGTTTCTCGTTGAAAGTCAGACACGGTATAAATCGTATTTTAAACGAAGCGAAGAGCCGCTTTCGAGAACGATCTTTGTTAAAGGTTCAAGGAAGCTCACGTTGCTCTCTATGTTGTGAATATTTCGCACGCACGAAGATGGACTACTATCGTTTCAAAAATAGACGCTCCATGGCAGTGACCTACGCCTATTTCGATGCTAGGATTAGGGTGATACCGTTGTTGCAAATAATTAGGAAGAATATTTCTTAATAAGCTGTAACCGGTGCTAGAAATATCTCGACAGAAATTCGATAAAAACGATATTACAATAATTGTTTAACGACGTTCCATTGTATCGAAGTGTCTTGAACGTACAGTGGCTACAAAAAGTATTCGAACATCGTTGTATTTATTTTAGCAATTGTCTGCTATTTGATCGAGTCCATATATGTTTAATTTCCTATCGTGTAATAGTATTTTTTACTTCAAAAATTTGGTATCGGTGAGAATAAAATGTAGAATCGTGAGCAAAATAATTGGAAAATTTAAATATGTTGAAACACTCGTAGTTATTGTATGAAACATCCTCTCGCTATGAATTTCGGTTCTTCTGTTTTGTTTTCGCTTGGAGAGACGTTTTTCTAAACGAGTTTACGAGATAGTTAACGACGTTACAATGGTTACATGCCACGTATAGATATCTCGGTGCTAACGGGTGATTTAATCGTGTAAATGACGTAATTTTAGCTAGGCCGCACCTGTAGACTGTACAGCTTTACCTAATGCTAATCCGATTTTACTCGACCTCTGACCTGGTCGCCGATATACAATGCCTCAGACGTAGACGTCGTTTTGCATTCAAACAAACAGTACCAAACGATTCGTACGAAAGGTCTCGAAGTTTATTTAACGCTAGAATTATTTAAAGTATGCCTATCTGTATCAATGAAATTGAAATAATAGATATTTGAAAAAATATATAACACGAGAGAAATAAATCAGCATTCATATTTCGAATAGAGGGTAGTGAAAAATCCTCGAAAATTCGAATTAACCAAGTGACGCAAAGATGAAAACGATTACTATACTTTGTCACGCTTTCGACCAAAGTATCGATAAGTTCCCACGTAACAATCTCGTACACGGATTATCTCGTATCGTTCGTTTTATAGTAGACTGATAATCGAACGAAAAAACAAAACTTGTAAAACTAATCCATTTTAATGTTTTATTTAACTTGGTATCAGCAAATAATCTACGATAATTAGTATATCAAACATCGTTTATGCATTAAACAATTAAACGAAGCTCTTAACGAGATCGTACCATTTTCAAGATAACTTCGAACTCGAAATCGATCTTCAATCGATTTTATCTGATCCGACGAATAATTGTTACTGTATGTTCTTAACTGTAAATCACGTGAACGAGCTTCGGCACATGAATCGCTTATGCAACCTGGCGCGGAGTCCCTATCTCCATTTTTATTCTAAAAAAATCACTATCAATCGATTTCAACAATCGTATCGTGACCGTGTTATCCCGATGCAATTCGTAATTCCAGGAAATGTAGTTCTATAGAGTAGACAAAATATAACCTCTAATTTTCTGTTCCCTTATCTTAATCAAGAGGAATTATAGTTGTATTTTCAGAATGCGGTTTAATCTAGATCTTCCGAACGAACACGCGATCGTTAAGAGATTAAGTGTGAAAGATGCGTCGAAACAGATACCTAAGGCTCATCGCCGATTTTAACGATATAATTTTATCGACAGTTAATTCGAACTTTTGGAGCATCAAGTTGATAGAAGTACTCCTTCGTTAGACGTTGTTTCAACGCTGGAGTAATATTATAGAAGCTGTAGTAAGCGAAGGAAAGGTGTAGATCGGAGGAAAAATATTCGTTTCCCTGAAGGCAGTGCATACTCACATTCTACGAAAAAAAAAAAGAAGAAAAATCTGCCTTGCGTTCGACATAGAAAGTTAGTGTCCTGTCACGAAGGCGGTTTCAGCTACGAAATTACTGTATCATTAGCCACGGTATTCCATGGTCTCCTTCGAGACACGTGTTCGTGATCGCAGTATGTGCATTGCACGAAGAATTATGCAAGCCAACGAACGTCTGCCTCGCGACGTTCGATTTCCATGGCTCGTTCGTGCAACAAAATTATTATCGAAAGAGAGAAAAATGGTTTGAGTAAACTTTAAGACAGTATTTTATATCTTGTGATTTTTTTCAGAGTGTATAAGATGTTGACCAAGTACGACAGCTTCGCTCTGAGTTGACGAGAGTTCTTTTTGGGTGAGGTCGAATTGACTAACTCAAAGAAGAGAAGCTAAAGATACGCGTATAGTAGCTGTTGCAACGAGGAACAGAAACGACCAGCGATGGATCCTTACTCGTTAAGGTTAGTCTTACTTAAGAAAACATATACGCACTGCTCGATACAATTCATGGAGATAAATTAAACGCAAAGGGGGAAATATATCGTGTGATTAATATAATAATAGCAGACGTTTAGCCTTCGCAATGAACGTCTTAATAAGAAACAATGTCGACGAATCTCCTAATTATCTCGAGCTACGTGTACCATTAATTGAACGCGTTGTATTCATCCAGCTCCTCTAGAAGGAGAGGAAAAATGGCCCTTTTTTTTCTGGAGGAGACGATATCTACGAAATAGACCAATTTTGGACTTACCCATAACCTCTATCGCAGGTAAGACCCGTCAAACCATTGAACAGGTTCTCGAAAGGTAGTTCCCAGACATTTTTTCCTTTTCTTTTGTCACGATGGTCCTTGCTGCCTGCTCGTTCGTGAACGATTCGAAAGGATATCAAAACCCAGCTTTTCTGTTCCCTTCTTGCCTTCGACGCCACTCTGGCTATTCTACAGGATAGAATCGTTGAGCTATCCATTCGTCGTAAAATATTTTTTCTACCAGGCTAAATTCGACCAATAATCATCATTAGCGTCATATTGAACGACGATAAGTTCGAATAACCGTAAACGCTTCGATACGACCACTTTGCTAATTGTTTTACTTATTTCTTCTTTATCGAACTGTAATTTGAGCTTCCATCATTGCCACACGAGTTGGCATGCTATTGTTCCGTGTAAAGAGGTTCTCAAAACTATGTGTCTAGTTGACTTAATAGACCGATCGGATTCTATTTCATAACAGTAAGCTAGGGTAATCGAGAATTCAGTGGATGATGGTATCTCGTGAAGCTAAGTAATTGTGATTCACTGGCTGTCCTCAAACGGGAGAATCTAATCGAATCTATTTTCGTTATTCGACCATGTATAATGGCCGTTCGATGTACGAAAATTTTGAAAAGCGTCCTTCGAGATTTACGATTCTATCGACAATCGATTCTGTATTTTTTATTATCGAGCAATTCAAATAGGAGACCGAACAGTCCGCTATGAAACCGGTATGTATAGCGAAAAATTTCGACAGGGCCGACGATCGATTTTTTCAACCGTGGCCATGATGTCGAATAAAAAGCACGTAACTTGTACGGGGGAATAACAGGAAGACTCATGCTACGGGGAACCAGTTTTGCCAGCGTAAATCGACAGTACTCTTGTTTTCGACGCAAAAAAAGAAGACGGCTCTTTAAATCCCGATACGTCTGTGGTTTCTCGCTTTGTTTCCTTCATTCCTATCTCTTCCACGAAATTGCTTTCGTTCGATTACCATTAATTATTATTACCAATTCGAAGAAAGAGATCAAACTTCAACTAGATATTAAAAACGTTCGAAATGCGTCGAAAGGAAAATAAATTTCACCTTCGGCGATACCAATTTCCGAGACGTGTTCACGAATCTCTCTTCCTAATTTTAATTTTGGAAACTAACCTTTGCTCCAACATGGTTGAATCTTATGGTACGACCACACGAGTTACATAAACGTCACAGTATCGTGGAAACGTGTAAATACGAATCGAAGAACAAGCCAGTTAATATTTAAAAGCCAAACGGTCAACTATTCCCTGATGAAATTGTCGTGCTGTGCTAATGAAAAGATAATGTATTGCCTTGTATCGCTTCTTTTTTTTTTTTTCCTCTTTAATTAAAACTATGACGTCAAGTGACGATGTATTGGTAATGTTGGTTAAGGGAGAACCGAGCGAACCTGGTTGCATTCTTGTGGTACGATATAGGAAATACATGTATACCGGTAGGTGTTCTACTTCTACGTCCATTTACAATCCGATGGTGAATAGGTCAATTACTGTTACCGTGATATGTACTGGGCTTAAATAAAATATGGGACGGGGATCGGCTGGCGATTTCGTTATCGTAAATCGAGCGATCACGAGCGCGAGCGTGATCGGTAGAATCGTCAAAATTTTTGTTCTATTAATTCGAAATGCTTTTTTTTTTATCTTATCTATCGAATTTAACCGGTATGCGTCATGTAACGAAAAATCCATCGAACATTTAAATTCGTTTTTTTCCTATCAGTATATCGATAACGAACAAATTAATCTAACGATGACCGATAAGTTCTGCTGGATCTACTTCTTTCTTTTTTTTTTTGCACACGATTGATTTAAAAAGATTTTGCAGAAAAGAAGTCGAAGAGTGGCTAACTTGATATCTCTACGAGGCGGGAAATTGGAGTTAAAGTAACGTAATATGACGTCACTTGATAATCATTGTAACGATAAAGAATTTTCATCTCTGTCTAGTGCTACGCGTTTTGATCACACTTGTGTCTCGTGGATATTTAATTGGGAAAAACTAATAGAAAAATAGCATAATTAGGTTCAAGAATAATTTCCTATTATTCAATATTACTTTCATGCGATACCAAAAATCTGATTAAGTCGAGAATTTTTTTTTTTCACCATTGTACAAATGATTCAGCAATACAAATGAAATTTTTAATACTAGAACTATCGTCGATCAAAATGTACCTATTTCTATCAAAGAATTGAAAATAATAATTGTTTGGAAAAAATATAAGATGCAAAGGAAATAAATGTTTGTTCATATTCGTTGTAGAAAAATGAAAGAAATTCTTAAAAAAGCATCATTGTGAATCAGTTATTTTGATCACTTCGGTAGTTTCGGTGTTGATCCTTTCAAAATTCCGGTCTAGAAATTCATCGCCAGGTACAAACAATTTAGGCTGGACACGTTGCCTTTAAACTAAAAATTCGCCAGGTGTTCGGTCCCTCGTAACCAAAGAAAGTTGTATTTGCCGCTTCGTTTTACGTCTCGACACGTTATAAGGCTAAAAGATGCCAGCGCTAAAAAAACATATACTTAACTAGCACTTCTATTCTTAGGAAAGCTGTTTAATATCATCGGAGCAAGTTTCTTTTTTCCTGTAGTATGAACGCGTACAAAAAAGTGTAGGGTTTATCATCCTATGCATTATTAAACATCTACGAATACCTGTAATTAGTCTTGTCGTGTTTGTACATGCACGACTCTGCCAGCATATACGCGCAGTACGTACTTTGTTTATTTGTAGCCAGTTACCGTGCATTAATTTCTACCAAAGAAATTGTCAAAAGTGATTTCATTCGAATATCTTGAAAAGCACCTTGTCGGTGATAATTTAATCTTAACGAATTATTATTAGAGTATTGGTAGGTAATGTGTAGGAGGCTCTTGAAACGTTGCCTTGACTGATCGTAAGATATATGTGTCGTCGGTGAACGACTGGCTACGTAGAGACAAAGATGGTTTCGAAACCGTCTTCAACGAGACAGATCGATAGCAGAGAATGCGATTAGTTCGTAGGGCGATTTTTGTCTTGCTTCGAATTTATACGATTCCTCTTTTTTCTATTTTTTCTACTTCCTTTTTTTTTAAATCGATAAATAAAAAATACTAATTTCACACAATACGTATTTCTTTTTTTTTTTTTTAATTCCCTTTTATAGGGTGTTGAAAAAAAAAAGTTGATTCAAAATTCAGGAGTGTGTAGAACTCGTAAAAACGAATAAATATAATCGTAAAACTTTTAATAAATATGAATGGAAAAATGATTAGTTCCAGAGTTACAAATCTGTAGAGTAACTTTTTTCAGCATAAATTACATAATTTCTAGAAATTACGTAATTTTTATCTCTGCGATTTCACGGTTACCAGGGAAAATGAATCGTAACAGCTGACCAAGTAGCAAGACAATTAAATTGAAACGACTCATCAATATCGAGTAATAAATTGTACAACTAAGTCGTGGTTTATTAGCCATTCTTGATGAATTGTTCTGGTCAGAAGCGTTTAGATTCACGGACGACAAAATCCTCGAATTAACGCACGTTAATTCCCTCGACGCTTAATTAAGTCTAGTTAAGTCCCGACAGCTTGGTCGTGAAACGTATCTCTTCCAGCCACGGTTTTCGAGCTGAAATAATCTGAATGTCGTTACCCTTGCTTAAAAACAAAGCACCGATATTATTGTTGAATCTTTTTTTTACAAAGAAAGCGGCTTAGGTATCGCACGACCGCTGATTAAACGCGTATGTCGTATTTAAATGACTCTCGATCCTGGTTCCCTCGTGTTCCCGGTTATCGGTCGATTTGAGTTGCATCAACTTGTCGGAATAAATCGCCAGCTGCCATAAATCTATTCGCAATTACCAGAGCAGACATAAACATTTTGCGTGCTCGATAAAATGATTCGTGTGATGTCATTGTTACGAAAGACAATCGTCTGGAAATTATATAGTTTTGACATTGCTGATATTCGATAGAACAGTAGACGAGCTGGAAGACTAATCGGTCCAGCGGCCAGATAGAGTTAATAAGAAACGAAGACGCTTTGTCATAATCGTGAATTGTTGCGCGTGTCGTTCTTCTATCTCCTGTTGTAAAGTAGCCTTGAAGTTGTCGAGGAAGTCAAGATGCGAGCGAGTCCGTCTGACCTCATAAATATTTATAAATCGTATTTAAAAATATCGAAACACCAAAACTCGTGTAATATTCTTTATTGTCTCTTTTTTATTAGCCGATACTTCGATTTTTTTCGAAATTATTTCTCCTGCTGCGAGAAGAAAAAGAAACGAAAAAAAAATATATGAAATATTACGTCCGAGTATTTTCTGTTTAAGTGTTGAGCGCGAGGCATCGAAGAACATTGAGGAAAATGAGAGGGAAAATTTCAAAGAAGCGATCGTATCGAGCAGAAGTCTCAACAAAGACTTCGTCCAGCCAACTACCATTAGAAATGCCATACCTGAGGTATGCGATCATTCGAAGAATATTTTTCATACAAAAAATGATCCAGTATCTAATTGAGTCTATTCGAATCTATCGTTAGATCTCCTCCTGTATCATTGCCGCCTCTTTCCACATATCGGTAGGGCTAGCCATGGCGTATTCAGCTATTCTGATTCCTCACCTCGAGGCTGAGGACGCGGAACTGCACGCCACTCAAGTACAAACTTCCTGGATCGGTAAGTAACTTCCTACACGAGATAAAGATATTTGAAAAATGTGATAAAATTTTTATTTTTATTTCAATTCCATCCTGAGTTCATAAGAATGACAAGAAAATAATCTACTTTCAGCCAGCGTGGTGGTAGTGTGTGCACCTTTGGGCGCTGTATTAGGAGGGTTTTTGATGGAGACCGTAGGAAGATTACGGACCCTTCAATTCGGCTCCATCCCGTGCGTCGCTGGCTGGATTCTCATAGCAATTTCGACAAACATTCCCATGCTATTAGCTGGCCGATTGTTAGCCGGCTTAGCCACAGCTTTAGCAACATCGCCAGCGATAGTCTACATCACCGAAGTTGCACGGCCAGAATTGAGAGGATCGATGATATCTTTCGGCCCAACTTTAGCCTCGTTTGGCATGGTTCTGTCTTACATAAAGGGTGCATATCTCAACTGGAGACTGGTGGCCTGGCTCAGCATCGTTTACGCGGTTGTACCGATAATTTTAGTGCAAATGTTCGTCCCAGAATCGCCTGTATGGCTCGTTTCTAAGGGGCGACAGGAGGAAGCGAAGAAATCATTGGAATGGTAAGTAAAAGGAGGCGAAATGTATGCGATTGCCGAATCGAGTGAATTAATTACACGCGAACAGTGTCTTGGTTCACTGATATCGAACCGCGAACGAAATGGTGGCTTCTTTTGCAACGCGTACGATTCGAACGAGTAGAAAACAGATTTCACTGAAGCTACGAAAGGAAAGCATTCTGTAAGCGTTTCACTATTTCAAATCGCAGGCTGTACAAGTACGAAGCGAAGCAGGGGACAGTGTCTGCCGCGGATGTTCAGTTAACAACGATAGTAAAGGAGAACGAGATTAAATTAAGCGAGCGAAGAAAAAGTAAACACGGTGGCGTCTCCACTAAGTTGAGGGGATTCTTGAAGCCCACAGGATGGAAACCCATGACGATACTCTTTCTACTCTTCTCTTTCCAACAGTTCTCTGGCATCTACATCACACTTTTTTACGCAGTCACCTGGTTCCAAGTAAATAACGATCCAACTATTTTTCAGAGACCACCGCTAATTTGATATACATTGTACGTTTCATGACTATCGTAATTATTGTCATTAAGGAAGTCGGATCAGGCGTGGACGAATATATTGCCTCGATTCTAGTCGGTGTAACCCGTTTCTTGTGCTCGATGGTGAACACCTGGTTGCTAAGAAGATACAAGAGGCGGCCCCTGTGTATAATCTCGTCTTTAGGAATGGCGCTTTGTATGATCATTTCCGGTTACTACACGTATCTCATTAAGAACGGAGATCGTTCTGGATACTGGGTATAAATTCAAAACGAACGATTAGATTTCTGGGCGAAAGCTGATTAAATCAGAAATCACTTTCTAAATGTTACGTCTATTTCTCAGGTTCCTGTTGCGTGTCTGTTACTTTACGTGTGCACATCTATGGTTGGTATGCTTACTATTCCATGGACCATGACCGCGGAATTATTCCCCACTGAGATTCGAGGAATCGCTCATTCCATCAGCTACTCCATAGCCAACTTGCTGATGTTCTCAGCCTTACAGAGTTACAGAAGTTTACAATCCTTTCTGGGTGGTACGTATCGCGTCTTACGAACTCTGTACATCTTCTTCGGTAATTTTTAGCCGTTTTGTCTTTCCCATAGGATCCTACGCGGTGCAATGGTTCTTCGCTGGTGTTTCCTTAGGAGCAGTCGTGTTCGTGTGGCTGTTGCTTCCAGAGACTCACGGCAAGAAGCTTTCCGAGATCGAGGAGTACTTCCAGAACCATTTCTTGGCTGTAGGAGCCGAAGCAAAAACCAAGAAACGGCTGGCACAAAAAAAGAAGCAGAGAAAGGAAAAATCATCCGCTACGGAACCTCTTAATCCAAAGACCACGCAAAACGTGTAAGCACGATCTTCCATGCGGCTGGGATCGAGAGAAACAAAATGGATTCCTAGCCGAGAGCTGTATGTATAACGTTCACTCTATACATGACTCACGAATAAAGATTTAGTTCAAGTTGTTACCTTTAGAAATAATACAACGCGAGGATTTTTTTTTTTTTTTTTTTTTTTTAAAAAGCACTGATATTATAATTCAATATCGTTAAGATCCATAGCATTTCGAAGAGACCATAGGTAAAGTGCTACGAGTGCGTTGCGAAGCTGTGTAGTTTCGTACTTAAGTTTTCGCTTAAATAATCGCGAGAAGAAACGAAAAAAGAAAACGAGGAAAAACATACCAAATACAAGATTGCGAACTACGTGTATCTCGTATGATGAAAAAGAAAATCAAAGATCCTTGTTTTCAAAAGTTGAATGAAACGCGACGAATTTTGCTGATCTCGTTAAGAACATGTATACGACGAGATGAAACGTCCTCGTTTTATTGCTATTTCGAGGAAAGTTTTAAGAACAAATATTCATAGAATTATACAAACGAACCAGTGAATCGGCGAATTCCTTCCCTGGCTGGTTTACTTTGTCCCGCGATAAGGGTTATAACCTCAAGAGGCGAAATGCTTACACGTGTGAATTCGTGATACTTGAACATGTGTGTACACAGGAAAAATGATAGATAATACGCACGGCATGCGCTTACAACGTGATGTTGCGACAGCAACGAAACGGGAATTCTTACCAAAAACTGGCGAACGACTCTAGACGCGAGATACAAAACAGTATTATACGTTGATCTGATACAGTCGTTCATAAAGATACGTATGGATGGCCGTAGAGGAAGACGATACGAAAAAGAAAAGAAAGTTCTTCGTCCAGAAACAAACGTTGCTTACTCGCCTAAGATTATTATTTCTCTTACGTCGTGGATCGTTTCGTGAAACACCTATGCGTCTGCCATCTATTTATGCTGGTATAGCATTCCTTTTCATTTTGGAAACCAATTGTTAACAACTTCGCTGT
This sequence comes from Ctenoplectra terminalis, assembly GCA_019453375.1. Taxonomy (NCBI): domain Eukaryota; kingdom Metazoa; phylum Arthropoda; class Insecta; order Hymenoptera; family Apidae; genus Ctenoplectra; species Ctenoplectra terminalis. The sequence continues at coordinate 24,611 of SMSQ01025707.1, read as the reverse complement.
GATTTACCAATATTTACAAAGAAAATATTCGCGCAACGAGAAGATCGGTATCCTGTTTTGCCTAGAGAGCGTAGAATTTCAAATTTGAATACGTAGTATCGAAGCGCAGGCGCTGCGTTACGTAACCAATTAACGCCATCTATCGATTCGTATCGAACTTACGGACTTGCTTTTTTTTTTTTAATGGCGCCCATCTACTTAGAACAGATACTTAACGTTATGGTCATCACTGGTTTTTTTTTTGTACGACCTTTTTTGTCATATAATATCCACGCTGATAATGCGAGACCGATTTTTACAACGTCTTTTAACAGAATCGTGTTCGCTTACTCTGTTAATGGTCTACAATGAACATTTAAACGCACAAACGTACTTTTTACGAGTTCGTTAATTATAACCGTAATCGGTGGACCAGATCGAACGTCCGATGTATCTTAAAAGTTTCAGATGGATACCCGATAAAATTCAAACGGAACGAAAGAGTAGGTTCCGGTTGATTTTTATCGGAATTCAGCTCGTCCGTATATGACTATAGAAATAAATTACAAGATGCAACCAAATTCTCGATGATTGTTATCGCTACCAAAAAGAATGATGAGCTTACGATTAATTACTTATTGAAAGAACGTGTGTACCGCGCGCTAGTTTCGCTTAGAAAGATTATTCAAAAGATATATATGCGTCGAGATTTTTGGTTCGACAAGTGCCTTTCTTTTTCGTCGACTGTTTGATCAATTTTTTTCCGAAATAGATGTGCGTGAATATGCGAGCAGAGTTTATACGAATATACTTTGTATCGTACTATACAGCATACTTGTATTCGTCGATTATACGTGTATGTATACATACATACATACATATATATCTACATCTACATGCGTATACGTACCATTGTAAAATTTCATGAAATGTTTCTAATAAAATCATATTTTTGGAAATCAAAAAAAAGATTATCATTTACAGGTAGTCACGAAAGTATTCGACTACTATATGTTTTAACAGAAGTAACATTAATATCTAAGGGGCTGGATACTTTTGGATCGAAAAGCGAAAACAATCATCAAAAATTCCTCATTCTTGCAAGTAAAAAAAAAAAATTATAATTTTCACTCACCAATCTGGAGATGAACTGGATAAATTTGCAAGGGATGTGAATGGGTTCTGGATACGGATGATTTTGGGTCTATCATGGATGTGGATGAATTCTGGATAAAACTGAATGATCGTTTCTGGTCTGAAACAAAATTTCAACGTTCTCAATACGAATCCTCTGAAGGTGCAAAATTCGATGGTAGTATTTTGTAACTTGCATACATTGTTGCAAGATATTTTGTATATCTTTACAACACTTACTTCTAATAAGCATTTGTTGATGTTGCTTGCATCGCTATTATTAATAATCATTGATTTACACACAATTATTCACGCACTTTCTGAGGAACTGTTAACATCGACTGCGAACAAAAAATGTCTGATGAAGTTTCGGAAGAATTAGAAATTATGGATGCTGATTGGTCTACGCATGTTTCGCGCGAAAACTGTTGCATCTCCAGACAATTCAATAAAATTGTTAGAAAAGTAAATATTATTCAATGAATTTGTTCTAATTATGTAATATTTTAAAAAATACACATTGAAGCACCTGTTGGAGCAATAATAAAATATTTTTGTAGAATTTAAGTTACGTGTAAGAAGATGCATATCACCACGTGACCTACGTAGTTATCACGTAATAAGTGTGGCGGTGTAAATGAAAAATACAGATTCAAATTGAAAGTATACGACAATTGGCTTTATTCTGACGCGAATTTATCGATTAACGAATGAAAATTAAATACGAGTTTTAATTACATGAGTTTCGTAAGTATACGCTTACGTATATAGCATATAAGTTCGACATTTAATAACAAAATATAGCCAGGCAAAATGTCGCAACGAAATAGACAAGTTACACATTTACGACTTTTTTTCTGCAGTACTGCATATTAATTCTGTCAAACCCGATCTTGCTTTATCTGCCAAAGAGTATTCTGCATAATCGACAAGTCCGTCTCGTCAAAGAATATTAATGTTTTTCTAATTGAAGATCTATCGGAAAAAAGAAAAAAGTACAAAAAGATTAAACTATACGCTCAACACGGGACTAGAAATATTTTCAAATTTAGTTTATTGACAGACATATGAAGCAATCGACTATTCATCGTTCGCATATAAAATATATTCTCTAACACTAGAAAGATTAGTGTATTAAATATATCGACGATTAAAACAACTTTTTTTTTTTTCTTTCAATGATTTCCTTTTGCCGGAGAATCAAAACCGAAGTCACGATCGGGGGGGAGGACTTCATAGAATGAAGCACGTCTGTGCGTACGAGAAATATCAAATTAACATGTTAACAGAATTAATAGCCATGTCTGCGGTGCAAAAGTTTATCCTATTTCATTTGGTCGCACTCGAATAAATATCGTACAAAGCGAAAAAATCGGTACAAGTTGGCGTGCAATAATAATAATAATAATAATAATATAATAATAATAATAATAATAATAATAATAATAATAATAATAATAAAATAATACCGAATACCAAAATGATTCCTCTCTCCACTTAGAAAAAGGAAAAGTTCCTACAAGTTCATTTTCGTACGCCAATCCAATGATTGACGCCCACGCGGTTTCGTATAGAAGCGTATATTCTTTTTACATCGCAACGATTTCTCACGACAGACACGTCTGTGTTCGAGACATTTCCGTCCAATTGTTCCTAACAATTAAAACACATCTCACTTTCAGCAAGTTCTAAGATCATACATGATAAGCACAGACACTGACGTAGAAAATCTTACGATGACCCCTTTTGAATTACAATGAATTATGATTTGTTTTTGCTTTTGTTTGTCCTCTTTCATCATGTCAAATGAAAAAGCAACACACTGTCGGTGTAACGAACGATTTATACGCATGGACTTAATTCATGTAGCCTGATTATCATCGTGATGCAAACAGAGTGGCAAGGATCTCGATAATAATGCCATAATATGTTCATACCTACGTATCATACACGCATTAGTAAATATAATATAAATCCTGTTGTCAATAATAATGCTCAAAAACTTAACAAAACAAGCTTTCCACTTTTTTATCTTTTTTTTTATAAACGATCGCGACACTACGCAGAGTTTAGCAGTGCCAAGGTCCGTGTTCTCAGCACGGCCAACGCTGCAGGCAGTGACGGTGAGCTACCTAATCCGTATTAATATTACATTAGGTTCTATATTCAATAATATGTATATATATACACGATTCGCACACACCAGGTCAAACTCTAAATCGTTATTTAAATAATACGATAATGACGAGTGAATTGCGAAAAATAATATCGACAAACGTAATGTTAAAATGTTTATGTTGGACAAATTGGTAATCACACTAAATCCTATACGTATATCTCCTTTCTCATTTCTTCCCTCGAGAATCTATCCAGGGAATATTGTAGAATACCATAACGATTTCTCGTAAACCAAACAAATATTCATCCTGCCTGTAATCAAACAGCAAGTGGTGAAAACGATTCGCGTCCATACAATTCGTTTTTGCGATCATCGCAATTTATGAAAATAGACGTGATACATTCTTAGACAACGTCGACGATACACATTATATCGATCCACGAAGACGTGCGTTCCTCGTGCCCTACAACAAAGTAGCAAAATGAACACGAAGAAGGTAGATAATCGGATTCTTTTCTTTTCTTTTTTTTTTTGTTACATCATAATAAATGTTAAAGTTCGATCACTGTCCGTTTTTTTACGCAACATCAGGCAAATGCAGGAGCACTCTAGCTACTTGCGGACTACAATCGCTTCAACGCTAGCTTCTTTGTTTATTTTTTTTTTTTTTTTTTTTT
>SMSQ01025707.1:6327-19942 GCA_019453375.1 Ctenoplectra terminalis | reverse complement strand
ATTTTTTTTTTTTTTTTTTTTTACAAGACGATCCCCGAACAAATCTCGTCCTGACGACGCCAAAGGCACCAAGTAAAAGAAATACTCTGACATTCGAACGTTCGTATTCAATTGCTCTTCTGCCATACATCATCCGATACCATTTTTGGCACTGTTTGGCCACCTATTAGAAGTCGAAACACATTTACCATGTGTTTATCGTCATATCGAGTCAGATGAGACGTTTGCGTCTTTAATCTCGAGAACATTTATGCGTGAACTTAATTTATGCATAATAATCGTGTCTTTAAAGAACATGGGTTAAATTTTGTATGCGATCTATTTCTTTTTTTTTTTTCTCTTAATATTTTTGATGATTCACTTTCAATTTGATTACTAAATTATTCTGCTATTCCAACCTACTATTAAGAAAAGACGAAGGGTGATCTATATATTTATATGTAATTTTATCCTTATATAATAAAACTGAAACGACAATGGCACAGAATGTTACTAAACTCGTTATGTTAGCTTTGATTTAGCATTCGTTTAATTATTGGCAACGTGACGAATAGTTTAAATATTAACGATAGATTCGAATATCGTTCCCCTAATCATTTCTAGTCTAGTTTTGCTGATTTCGTCGCATGCAATCTCTCTCATTCACTCGCTCATATTCTCTCTGTTTCTCTCGCAGACTCTCTGTATTCAAGTATTATTCCTGTATCTTTTTCAAAAAAGTTCCGACTATTTCGTTTGCGTCTCTTTTGGGTCATTGTGCGTCCTTGGAAATCTGACTAGCACACGGGTTTTGAACAAATAAATTAATGCTTTCTATTTCGATATTTCGATCTACACGTACGTAAGAGCTCCCGTGACAATCGTATCGAATACACACTATCATTGACAAATACGACAATCCCGTGAGCTTTTTCCTCTTGTTAATGTTGAAATGCGAAAAAAATATTTCTTACGAAATTTATTCATCCTCACTGATCGTACAGAGCCGATACCAAACATATCGAGCATTTCTCATTTTGAAAACACTGTTGCGATACCCTTTGTGTCTCAATTTTCCTCCTTATTCATTGCAAGGTGCACAGCAACTGTTTACCACGTGCAAAACTATTAGCGATGTTTGTAAATCGGCGAATAAGTGTATAATATATTTTTATACAACGTTTCTCAGTATCGGTATAACTGGTAATCACGTACATTCTGCTTACAAATTATACGAATCTCTCGGCAGTGATGTCGCACTGTCTTCTCATACTTTCACTCGTATCGGACCGATATTTAATTCATCGGACTCACTTTCATTCCTTCTGAAGTACTGCAATCAACTCTAAGAGACGCACAACAATACGCTGAAATACCTAAATATATACAACATTCTAACGAGTAGCGAATAAAATTCAAACTATACAAAGTCACGAAATGAATAAGAGGCACGATACTGTTTTTTCCACGAACTTCGTAAAATACGGAGGAAAGTTTTTTAAACTTTTCTTATTACTTTTTTCTTTAACATATAAGAAACAACGCTGCAACTTAATACCAAGATTTAACGTATCAATAAAAAATACACATATTATGACTGAAAAAATCTTACATCTAAAGCGATTCTCGATAGTCGTTCCTGCATCAATTGTTTGAATATAAAATTGTTCGTACACAACAAATGAATCGGTATTTAATTGGCGCTAAAAATCTGGAACTCTTACTTTGCAACAGATATATATTTTTGACAAACAAAACAATATGCGCAAACAATTTGCATACTACCTGTTTTTGTGCAACATCACTGTCAGGAGTTCAGGTATGTCACACACACCTTGCCGTGAAATCGTACACAGATCAGTCTCTATCGTATTGAAAAATTTCAACTTGTATCGTTTACTGTTCAATGGTAATCGTCACGGGTTAGATTTACTGAGGAAGCTAAACAGCAATCGTTCGTGTCTTGCGCTCAGACGAGCAAATCTCTTAAGTATCGCGATCCTAAGTGTCGCGGAGTTTGATGTTAGTTAATTTTTACTATTACTACGTGGACTTGCTGGTTGACTGTTTGTTTGTTGCGCACGTTGTATGTAAATGTTTAAAAGCTTCAATTTGCTGGTATATAAGCAGCTGAGGTGCGGTTTGAGTACCTCTTCACCAACTGCTAAGTGTATTGCTACCATACAAAATACAGCGCTTTTGCGTACCGCGCTTTCATTATCGTCGTACGCCTATTAGAAAAAGATAATAATTAACATAATAAATTATAATATATAGAATAAATTAAAAAAAAAAAAAAAAAAGTCAACTGTCTATAGAATATATTTCAACTTACTTTGATGAGACCAGGCATAACTTTCGACAAATGGGGTTCTATTGCATCGCGACCCCAATGTTCTACAACTTTATGGAGCATTTTTATTGCACCCATATTCAGAGGGTATGGTTCAGTAGTTATTATAGTTGATACTAAGTGAATTACTTGTTCCGGTTGTAAAATCATCGCTATTGTTGCAGCACATTTTTCTGCCATCCAAAGAACCTGATGGAACGAAAAATATTAACAACCATTTATGTTTGTTACATTAATTTTTACACTTACCGGTGATCTCGAATTGCTACTACTACTGGAAGAATCTTGTTTCTGATCGTCCAACTTATACGCATTAATAACTTTTAGAACCAGCAATTCAGGATAAACGGAAAAACTGTCTATAAGTTCCGGGCACTTAAGCATATCGATTAATGTTTGAAGTACTTCTACTTGCATTTTCTTGCTATCGTTAGTCAAACTATCTAATAAAGTTTTGAGCAGTTTTCTAAAAAAAATTAAGACAAATAATTATAGTTCTCGTAATCGTGTGAAAAAATGTATGAGCAATATGATACATACTTAAAATTCTGTTTGATATACAAGGCATCTCCTTCTCGAACATATAATTGAAATTCTTGTAGAGCTGATACTTTTTCTTCAGTCTGTGTCATTTTGGATTGCAATGTTTTAATCATATTATCTAAAATTTCTGGCCTCTTTATCGAGTCAGGTGAAGATCCTGTGATAAATATTTGTGTAAGTCGATGAGTGGTAATTTTTTTTACTTTCTAAAGAATACTATACGTACCATGCGTTTTGTAACCATTGTTTTCTTGAGGTAGGATCAGATCTCCCGCGATTGTGTCGCTTGAACCGTTTACTGTAATGTTAGCAACCGATCGCCCCCTTTGCGTAGGCGATGAAACAGAAGAGGAACGACCCTAACAGAGACAAAACGCTACATGCTAATATATCTCAGGTGTAGTGTGTTGCTGCATTTGTATAAGTATAATGATTACTCAATTACCGAATTGCATAATGTAAGTCCTTCCGTTTTTTCTTCCACATCAGCCATATTACTAATTCCACTATCTTTACTAGTGGTGGCCCTTTCCAAACGTTCAAAACCATAATTCTGTATCTCTGCTGTCGTACGTCTTAAAGATCTGTGGGAAGTACTTAAAAATTAAAATGACTAAGAATTATAAATTATAGGATCATTCGGTTAAGAATATACACAAGTAACTTACTTGTAAACTTCTTCCAAATTTTCATCCGTATTTTCGATATCACCTTTACCTTTCGAACGAGCCGGCGAACTCTGGGCTCTAGGAGGTGGAGTTCCAGGGGATGCAGGATTACTTGAACCCGATGATTTTCTTAAGTGATTCTGTACTAATGGCAGTGCCGCCTCCTATAACAGTCAGATATGTTTTATGAAGAGTTACTGATTTATTTACTATAAATACCGCGGATATATATGGTGCCTTACTTGATAATACTTCGGTAATTCAGCTAATATCATAGTCACTTTCGGAGGATTTAAATTATACAACGATATGACAGCATTTTGTGCATGCCTTCTAACATCTTGACTTTTAACATCATTCGACCAATCTAGTAACCTCGCCAACGCTGTCCCTGCAGAATTAATAAGCGCAGACGGTTCTGCCGTTTCTGCGATTTGTGTGATGAACATGAGTGTCGCTACTTTTACACGAGAATTTGGCGTTTGTGTTGGATCCGTCAAATACCTCATTACAGCAGGTAGAAGTTGATCTCCAGAGAAACATTCTCTGCAAGATCGAGAAGATTCAGAGTCACGTAAAATAGTACGAAGATTCATATTGATTTCGATGTTCTTACGTCTGATCTCACCTGACAACATCAAGCGTTTTGTAAATTTTCGCTTGTATCGACCCAAGTAAGTCGGTACCTAATTTATTCAAAAGTCTTGCACACAGAACATAAAGCCAATCACCGAGATCTTCGCTATGAGTAGCTACTAATTCATTCAGTGTATCCAAAAATAAGCTGAAGACTTTTGTGTGAGAATCCATAAACATTTTCGTAAAAATATCCGTTACTTTGCGCAATTCCGTAGCTGTAAGCGTATTCCCGTTCGAAAGAAAATGTTGCAATCCTACCAAACCTTCTTTCCTATCGCCCCAATGCTTATGTGCACAATTTTCTATAATTTCTTTAATATCCTGTAAATTAAAACATTATTCTGTATAATAATACGCATTTAAAAGGACAATGTGAAAGACCTTGATCGTCGTTTTCATTTTTGGCAGAAGAGTTTTTGGCATAGTGCAAGGTATTGGAATATGTATGAAATAAATGGAAATGAATATTAAATTTAACAAACCTTAGGGATAGATTGATCCCACATATCACGATACAGTCTTTGTTGAGAGCCACTCCATGAGAACGACTAATGGGTAGATGGGCGATGGACAGATATGGAGAACAGAACGGCGCATCGCGTTAGTCCAAACCAAACAAATACGCCGCAACAAAACCAAAAGAAAAAACCAGACATGCGTTATCTACATTTTTATTGGAGAAAGCCTGTTTGAAAGCTTCTATTCTAATTCTACCCCGATTGTCAGATCCAGGATATAGGATATCTTTACGAATTACGAAGATAATCGTAAAATGATAAACAATACTAATAGACGAATCAATAGCGTGATTTCCATGAACTTGTCTATGATTAAGGGCAAATATGTTTAAAGCATCTTCGAATTGCGTAACAATCAAAGAATCAAAACCCTCAAATAAGTATATCGTAAGCATTTATTTTTATTAGACATAAATTAGAAAAGCAATGCTTAAATAAACATAAAATAAGAAAGCGCCATGATACAGTAATTATATGAATCATATATATCTACATCGCTAATGCACAAATGATACTTGTTATAATGTACATGATATCAATGTATTCTGTGCTCGAATATATTCCGTGGTATGAAGTATCTGTGTTACTTTACTCTTCTACTGTCACAATGACTAGATGAGTCTTACTTTATTTAATTTATTTTCTCGCCAAAAACCGTGGCATCCCTTGTACTTACATCGTTTGGTCGTCTAAAGCTGTCCATACTTCGCTCCGAGCATATACTGCTAGTTTCACTGTCGTCACTGTGATCACCTTTTCCTCTCGGTGTTCTTGTGTAATTGTCAATACTATCGAAGGTAAGCGCATCCGCCAACGCTGATTCCGCTTCGCGCGACTGCTGCAGCATCTTTTGTGCCATTACTGGTCTGGATTGAGGCCTGTCCGTTGGAGACATATGTAAACTTCTTCCCCTGTATCACGTTAATGTTCTTCATTCAATCAGAATTTAGATCAAGCGAAAATACCAAGTTAAATGCCATACCTTATTTTGCTTGCAAAACTCCTATCCATTCCAAACCTTTGCGGGCTGGGCTCGCGACTGTTACCGGTGCTTCTGATTCCGTGTCCAGATAATCTTCTAGGTCTTGCAATTAACGATTCTCCTTCACGATTGTACGTTGCATAACTCAGCCTTGACGATGGTGAGCCTGATCTACTGCTAGCTGTTGCGTATAATATACAAATTATATTAAATCAAGTTTTCTTAAAAAAGTTGAGAAACTGTGCTCTTTCTTTGAACTTACGCTGAGATTGCGACACCCCGGACACTCTCGTCCTTGTTCTCGCGGATCTTTCTGGACTAGCAACAGTGGTCGTGTCTGGTGATTTGCTGGGACGCGCTAGATGTAAAGATCGTATTCGTGTAACTTACTTGAGATATACAATAACCATAATAAAATTTTTTTGTAACGATTACTTACGAAGAGACGCTTTCTGTCTGCTCATATTCGCGTACATCATTCTAGCTTTCGCTCTTTGTGCGGCTTGCAAATCTATCGCGCTAGTCGACCTAACGCCCGGAGTTCCACGATCTGAAGAAAAGTTGAAGAATTTTAAAAATAGTAAGAAAAAAAGAAAAACTGATTCCATATACATTGAATTAGTGCACATTCTAAGTCGCGGTGGTCTTTTAAAGCATCGAACGAAATGGTAACAATTACAATGATTATCAGTGGGTCTTTGGAGAACTGGGATACCAGACTGACGATAAGACCGTGGTAAGGACGGAGTACGTCTGAGCGGGCCATGTGGTTGATTCGAAGAGGTTTGATGCAAATTTTCCGTACTACCTTCATACGTTTAATGTAAAGTAGAGTCACAAAAGCAGCATGAAAAAAAGCGAGAAGTATTTTACATACTGAACTGTTTTGTTACTAGCGTCTCTGCATTTACATCTAAAGGAAAAAAAAAGGAAGAATGCACAGCAAAAATAAAAAGATATACCTGTAGCACTCATTGCTGGTCTGGATGTTCGAGGACTAACGCTCGCCGATCTTGTAACTACATTTAAACTGTTAATGCTACCGCTGTTGCTGAGAGACATCAACGAGCGTTTGTACGCGGTATCTAGACTATTGAGCAATGCTTCTGCTTGTTCCGGAAAATGATCTTTAAATGCCCAATATGATCTGCAAACATTCAAAGTGCAATTTAATACTTTTTTCTTTTCTTTTAATACAACTAACATTGATACAACTAATAAAAAATATTTTACTTTCTAGCAAAAGCCCTTGCTTCCGAATCCGAGTCAGCGATACCCTTCTTGATCGTGTCTTGTAATATGGTCACGTGTTTTTGCAATATTTGGGTAGGCCATGTTTGTAAAATTAATGTCAGATATTCGCACGACGCTCGACGTATGTCTTTACTTTTGTGACTTAAACAAGATGTGATAATTGGCACGTAACGACTGCAGTGTGTATTTTGAAGAATAAACCTCACTGCTACGGCACCAGCTGTTGCCACAACCTAAACGTGTAAAATCGTCGACGTAAGTTTTTCCATGTTATCACAATTCCCTTTCGTAGGTGTCGTTAAGTGATCACGAGCCTCACCTTGGCACTATTTTGTATGAGGTTCATTAAGGTGAGTAAGACTGCTTCTCCAAAACTAGCGAATTTATTTTTTAACTGTTGACTAAGAAATGCTAAGGTAATGCATGCCTCCCTTACCACTTGCGACCTAAGATCGCTGCAAGCAACTTCGAAAGATCTTTGTACACTTTTTAAGTTTTCTAAAAAGTTTTCGTAATTCATACCACCCGCAATAATGATCGATCTTAATTTTTTCATCTGCAAAATAATTAAATTTATAACATGTATCACCGATTCAAGTTAATCGACGTTGAACGAACGTTATCTTAACACATACACTTTCTGTTCTTTGTTTCCAATCTTTTTTATCGTCACCAACGTTCTCTCTTATGATTTTCATCTGTTCCTCGAGATCTTTTGCGGAAAACAAATTTACAGATGGCACATCTTCGAATGCTGTAAGGAAGGTTTCCTCATCGACGGCACCGGCTTGACCTAGATGTATCATTTGTATATTGAAGTCCATATTAAATTAATACAAATTAAATTGCTACTTTACGAAACAATGTTTATAATACTTATGCACCCAAGAGTATGATGTTTCAAAAAATTTTATGAATCTCACTTTAAATATATGGTTTTTATAGAGTATCGAAAGATTTTAGTATGATATACGATACCTTACGATACATTAAACATTTTATAATATAAAAACACTGTGAAATGAGGGCGACATAAAAAGCGGTGCAATCAAAAAAGATTATAGATGTATAGCGATCTATAAAACTTTATGCTCGCGTTAAATGCAGTTGAACTAAGATAAAGCGATGTTGTGCAAGGGTTTTTTTTTTTTTAAGTTCAAATATGCGTAATGTGAATATATTAGTTTGATCAAATTTGAAGAATTTCTTGTTCTTTTCTGTACTTATATCATGATGGGTGTTGAGAGCAAAGGGAAGGAAGAAAACATAGAAGCAATAATTGCCGAACGAAAAACATAAAAGTTAGTGCAGAAGCCATCATGATATAATACGAAATTAGTAAATGCCAATGGAGTTTTAGATACCTGACGTCGATCTTACTGACACGTTTCTTTTGACGGTCGTAGCCCTTGGAACCGTGGAAGGTGTACTACCAGGGCGAGCTGTCATGCAAGCGAATAATTAGCATTCTCGTCATCGAAACGTCCACAGTTTATCGACATTTTGACGGTACATGGTTGGAGAAAATATGATTAATATTGTATAAAATGCGGAGCCACGGTAAAAAGGAGAAAGCAAGAGTTGTAATGTTAGCACGCTTCACACCTGTGCACTGGTTGCAGGAGGAACATGTGCTTTCATAATGTTAATCTTAAAGAGTCACGACATTCGTATAAAATAATCAGAACACTTATTTTATATAAATAAAGCACTTAATAGCACAGAAAAGCGCTTTCATTTACGTACAACATAACAGATGGAGTAGCTAAGAATTTATAAATCAAAGTTAATTAATCAAATACATTATTGGGAAACTATAGAATGAATTAAAAGTTTAATATCTATTTAGGACAGTACCTATACTCAATCTGAGTTTTCTACATAAAGAAGTATACTCGTAAAATAATGTTATATGTATAGTTCTATAGATAACAAGGCTACAAATTAAAAGTTATTTCAAAGTACATCTGCTTTAGATAAGTGTAATGTACCATGCTTAGAACAAAACAATTAAAAAGAAAAAAAATTATCTTTATATAATACTTGGATGTTATTGATTTATAAATACAGAGTTACATTTAAGATCGGGATTGTAGAAAATTTATATGTACCTAGTGCTGAAGATTGAGTCTTTGAAGGACCAAATTGTCCTCTTTTCGGAGGAGCAACCGATCTTTTCACAGGAGCTGACTTAATCTAAAATATTTAAATTAATTTCGTATTATTTTACTAATTCAAACATAATTACGTAATATGGATCTATTCTGAATCTATACTTACCGCTCTATCTGTTTCATCTGTGCTTTTCCCAACTGAAAAAAATAAATTAAAAAACATACGATTAGTAAAATTTTTTACATCAAAGAATTTTTTCCTAAACAATTTGTACCTAAATTTGGATACAGCCATGGTGGTTTATGAATATCACAATGGCATCCTCTTGCTCTAGCACCCGGATGTTTTACAATATTATCCCATTGAAGAATCCATCTACTACTTGGATCCCACAACTGTTTATCGATACTTGGATATTTTTTTAATCCTCTGTGCAAGCAGCGATGGCTGCTCGATAACAGCATGTCAGTATCGGTCATTGTTGAAAGAAAAATTCTTTTTTTAACAGAATCGCCGAGTGACACAGTTACCGAAACGGTTTTTATACAATACGAGTTGCAGTCTACATTTTAACACAGCTTGGAAGAACACCATCATAGCGTAAAATGTTTTCATCGTGGCACAGTAACTTTATGCAACCTTGTTGCATCTTTAAGTTGCACGATCCTGATCAAGATTATACACACTGGGAAACAGGATTTAACAAAATTGTTAAAGAAGAAAATCTTTGCAAGAAAAACAAAAAATTTCCGCTTAGGAATCAACCGAGGAAACTAAAATTCCTCCAGTTCTCGCTTCAACACGAGAATATCTAAAACGATCGAAATAATCAGCATGTGCGTTAGTGAAAGCGATTTGCATTAGCCTCGTAACTAATTACCGATTTTTTTAATTGCTACTCCGTAAGTACGGAACTCTGATGTGCAAATTTTTCATCGAAAAGAATTCTTCGACTGCGCGGAAAGTTAATTCGTTAAAACTCAAGATTAATAAGGAAGAAAAGTATAATGCATTATCTATATTTATCGGACTGTACGATTAACATGTATAATCATGTCAATAGTCTTCTTTTTCTTTCCCACTTCCGTCTCAACCGACAAGCATCAATAAAGAAAACAATCGAACAGTATCGAAAGAACGCTTCGTTCCAAAGTACAGTTAACCCTCGAACAACGTATTAATCGAGAATGTTAATTCCTTCTATAGTTAAAATTCTGCGTATAATTTTTTGCTTTAATATTTCAATTATAAAATACATCAAAGAAATGGATAAAATCGGAAGAAAAATAAAATACAGCGCGTAGGAGATATTTTGCCTTTTTCTTCGATAAATAACACCGTTGCTGTGACGACCGCATAATTTATGAGTATGGACGTCACGTGCTTTGTCGCTTTTTCTCAACCTCTCACTCGTCGCGATAAAAGAGAATAAATGCTAACTCGAATATCATCGAATAATTATTAAAAATAAACACTTAAATGGCCCGAATAAACACCTGAAATTTTTTAACAAATTCGCGCGTAACAAGACCTGTCTTGTTCAACGGTCAATCGTACAAGATGTCAGCCATATCCGGGACCGTGCGATGTCTCACGATTACACCGGTTTCCCATTCATTGGAATAATTACCATTCCTTATGTAAGATTGGGAAAACGAGCGTAATAATAATCAATGAAACGTATACAATCACCGAAGGCTCATTATGAATCGAATCGTAGAATATCGAGTACGAGTTCAACGCGCTAAGGTGAGAACCTAGATTTACATTCGCGATATCACTGGTAATAAGCGCGGCAATGAGACACGAGAGAGTTATTTTCTCACGTTACAGATAACGCGCGTGGCATCCTCGTTACATTTGGTTAGTCATGATTTGCTCAACGACTTTCCACGTTTCCGTTTCGTTTCGGAATTTTTGTACCAACTTGCTGTGAAACAATCGCGGTTAAAAAAAGGAAAAAGAGAAAAATGAATTGCACTTCCAAGGATCGTTATATCACGAACAGGCACTTACGCGTAATCTATTAGCACACACGTGTACAAACATGAGGATTTATTTATGCCTTATTACACCGATAATGAAGATCGTATAAAGATCCTCGGTTTATCTCTCGGAAAAATTGCGAAGGTCTGTACGACTGCGTTTTTCTCGAGACGAAGAAAAAAATCAATCAAGGAAATTATCTTCGTTACCACGAAAGTGAAATTGTTCGTCCACTGCGCGCGAGAAAGTACATTAATAATTCAATTGCGCAATTAATTTCTTCAGTTCTTTTATCCAGTTCAACATGCTAAAGGTTGTTTTTTTACCGATCACGCGATAATATGGCAGTTTTTTAAAAACCAATATACAGCTCGAAAAACGAGTAACGTCGATCTTCTCGGAAGAACGCGACGATCCAACGATTCGCTCGCAGCAGAAACAAATCGGCAACGCGTTAACGTAAACGGGCTCAACGGTAGAACGAATCTGTTCTCGTTCCACGTTTCGAGATCGAGAAACGCATCGGTCACGATGACTATTTTCCGGGACACAATCGTCGATAGGTTCTCTTGGTATTTTTCAAACAGCACGAGTCCGTTAGTGACCAACAGAACAAAGGAACTGGCTTGTCTTTCATCAGAACAAGCACACGATGCATTTCCTTTTCCTTGCACGACGTTGCACTACCTTGGCATAATCGTTATCGCACACAACCGAACTATCGTCGCAAAAACTACTCGTCGATAATTCGCATACAGTATCGTGTTCTTGTTCGAACATTCGAGGGCAACTGGCACGATTGAGGCCTCTACAACGAATTAATCATCCCGGCGACTCCACCGGCGAGATATTGTCGTAACAACGTCGTATTTCGTCGCAGCTGCGTATGATCAGGTAAACAAACGTGTTGAAAGAAACTGAAACGATCGTCCTTGCCCATTGTCCGTGAACGGCAGCAACACGTATCACGCTTAGAACGCGTCACACTTCGTCCAGCCCGATCGTGTTCGGCCCGTGACACAGAAAAAAAGACGATCAAGATCATCGAGCAGACCGTCACGATTCTGGATACCTTTGCCAAACGTATCCGACAAAACTGCTTTGAAAGATAGACTACGAGAGACAAACACGAGTCTCTCACGTTGCTAAATGGCGACTCGTTTACGAACTCCCGGTAAGCGTTGCTTACCGTCGAGAGACTCGACTAAAGTCGGACAGGAGGAAGGGGACCTTCCCCTATCGGGTGCCCCTCGAGGGGGGCCAAACCGAGGGACCCATAACATCCGAGAATCCATTTCACGGTTACGCTTGGCACGTTAAAAAATCTGGATCAATTTTGGAAAACATGTTTCGTTTTTGAAAAATTTCATAAATCAAGATTCACATTTATGCCAAAGAATATTGAAAAAATGTTAAGAGGATAATGGAACTGATGATAGTTGTAGGAATCAATAGATTCGGTCTTGAATTTAAATTTTATGGTACAGGCGTGCACATCTTGAGTCTCCAAAGGGTTAAATATCAGACCTGATACACGGATTTCCTAATTGTTTTTCCCTTGCAATTTTACGTTCCATATTCGGCGGTCCAGAAGGTTTTTGAATTAAGACCGCGTTATCGATTGATTTATCAGAAACGAGAGGTATAATTAAATGTGTACTGCATTCGCAGTCGAACGGGAGTAAAAAGGTTGAACGAAACGAGCGGATTGACCCGATTGCGAAAGCATGGACAAATTGTCCTGGGTCCAGGTGTAAAACAAGTGACTGATTAATGCGGTTCCATTCAATTTGCTGCCGTTTGAGCGTTTCCACGCGCGCGGAGGATCGACGAAACGAGAAGAGAAAGAGGAACGAAGATTAATGTTGGTTCGGATAAGAAACAGGTCTTGCGATAAATAAGGCAAAATTTTTGTTAAGTTTCGTGTAAAAATATCTAAAGGAGAGAACCTTTAGTTTCTCTCTGTCTCTCTCTGGTCCAAAGTTCGGTCCGACACCACCTGCTGAGTTGATGCAACAAAAGGTCCTGATAATCTACAATTAGCACGAGTAGTAGTGCATCAGGGTATAATTAAATTCGAGATCTACCACAGCAGGGGAAGGAAAGTAAGTGGATCGCCGTTCAATTACAATGTTTAACTGTAATAAGCCGTGTGCACCGTCATCGAGAGTTCACCACCACGATACGGCGAGAAGTAAACGTGAACAGGGCCGTGAAAAAGAAGGTTCAACACATCGATAAAGCCTCGATGAAGAAATGATCCGAAGCTCAGCTACTACCAGAACCATAATTGCATGTTTCGAATTAAAGATGCAATTAACGTCTGCTTAATCTTCATTCTGGGTTTAAAAAGGGACAATCTTTAAATTATCCGGTGCATACTCCCTTATATTGATTGGTATCGTTTCAAATTCGCTTCCGAGCGCGTTTCAGAGGAGTGCGGCGATCGATTTGTGGGTCAGAACAATTCGTTCAGAACGAATGACAATTTCATGGAAAAAAAAAGGAAAAAAAGGAAAAAAAGGAAAAAAAGGAAAAAAAAGGAAAAAAAGGAAAAAAAAGGGAAAAAAAAAAAAAA
>SMSQ01025706.1:26317-103630 GCA_019453375.1 Ctenoplectra terminalis | reverse complement strand
TTCGAGTGCAAAGGGTTAAAGTACTCTTTGTAATTCAAATAAAAATTATGTTTCCATGTTTCCTTCGTTTATCGAAACAAATGTTGGATGTTTGAAATGACGTGAAATAAGAAAAATAGAATTAACAAAGTCGAGTTGACAGAAATTTATCAAGCTACCGTAAACAATTCCGCTTGTCGATAAAATAATTAAATGGCTGAAAACTGATCACGCATACACCTATGAGTAAGATTGTAAGTTTAACAATTCATTTTGGCTTCTTTAGATTTATTATGAACATTCAATCTAATTGTCGATAGTAATTATTTATACTAATTAGTAGCTCTCGTAATCCTTTATACAAACCTTTTTATAGTTGTACGTGTCAACGTAATACTTTTTTTTTTTTTTTTTTGGTTATATGTAGCTCTCGATTAAGCATTCGAAACAATAGTCGCCGTTGAACGCGACCATTTTAGAAATAAAGAAATAACGCATGTATATGTATATATATACACAAGAATCTTCGATCTTTTACGCATGTAGGTATACGCGACCTCTTCGAATGTTTTCTTCTCATTGCTTTGCACCTTTAGAAAATTCGAATCGAGTATACGCAGTGTCGGTAAGGGATGATTCATGTAAGTTAACGCATTGACGACGGTACCCGATTTTTCTAAATCTTACCACGGAATAGAATTAGAATAAATTCTTACATAAATACTTTTAAGAATAATTTCGTATTTTAAATATAGATAACAATTTAAAGTTTGAGTTAAGAAGATCATTTTTAAAAGTAATCTTTCATACGTCGTCGTTTACTATTTTTACCTTTTCGAGATATGAAATATAAAGTACGAGAATTTTCGTCAGCCGTCCGTAATGTGTTAAGGAAAGAAACTTGTTAAATGTTAAGACAAGCAAATAAAATATTGCTATTTATAATTAAAAAGTATTCATCTCGTGTGACTGTCACTCTTATTATTATTTGTCTGATATTTAATTATAATTTATTGGCCATTGTAAATACAGCTTTCTTCATTTTATATCTATAAAAATATAGATGGAATTAAAGAAAATTGTTAAAATAGCTAAAACACTTTTAACAGATATCCTTTCAGTAGTTATTTATTTAACCATTTTTGTAGTTTCTTTCACGTACAAAAAATTGTCTATCACTTAAATGTTAGCTCATTGTTTTATTTTAATTTGAGAGCAAGCATAATTGTTTCGTTATCTCTTTTTATAGATCCTCTGACAATGTTTCTGCTCTCAGTATCTTTTTTTTTAATACTATAAAAATAATTTATTTCGTATCGAGAAGATTTTTTTCTAATTTTGTTTTTTATTTTACCGTCTCGAAAAAGTAAGCGTTGGTACTTTCAATTTATACAGCCAGAAAGAAAATTGGTATAAGAAACATAGCGTATTCGATGAACTTCCATGAATCATCCCACGCATGTAGTACAATTATGTCTGTAATTATTGTAAATGTGGATCGTATGTACACAAGGTTTACACCCGAATTTATCCACGAGTAAAAAGTTCGAGAATGTCTCCTAATCGCTAAATTCAATGACATACCGGATTGTACATGCATCTCAATATAATGTAGCTTTTTATTTACGACTTTGTAAACGTTGCTTCGAAGTACAACTTGGCACGCAGAGTACATGAAAAAAGAGGTTCGAATTTCTTAGATCCGTGATCGTGTACGAGAGGACGATATCGTGAAACAGATGATTGATGATTGCAGTGTCATGGAACACGGCTAAGGACAAACTTTTCTATTACTTTAACCTCGTTTTTTATCCATATTACACAGAGCATTTCTTTCATCAACAACATAAAACGTAAAAAGTGTTCGCGATTATGTAAACTTCTTATCGATTCGTCGGAGATTGCTTTCGTTTTATTTATTTATTTATTTACTTTTTTTTTTTCTTTTCTTTTTTGTTCGACGATTGTATATACACGTATGCAAAATACTGGGGTTTAGAAATTTTCCTTGTTCCATCTTAAATAGGTACGCGATTTCTTACGAGGATCGTCGACGATCTCGGGGAAAAAATGTTCACGGTACATATACCTACTCGCGCCAAACAGCAAGGCTCCTAGGTGTACATTACGATAGTAATAATTGTTTAAAAGGATATTGCGATATGACTTGTTACCCTGTCTTCAAATGTCTACGGAACGTGTCGTCTTTCAAAAGATTCTCGCGTCTGTACGAGCAATCTGTTGCGTCGGTTTAAAGAAGTTATTAAACGAGTTCCTTAAATCGTCGTAATGAAATTGTCACTCGAGGAGAGAAAGATACTTCTGAACGATAATTATTTATAAGCAGGTTAGACTATGCCCTTCTGGATTACATCGTTCGTTGGATCGTTTAAGAACCTCCTGAGAAAGTATGCGAGAAATATTTGGTATTCGAAATAATTTGCTCGTAGGTTACATTCCAAAGTAAAAATTGTTACTAAATATTTGTTTGTTCGCTCATAATGTGCAGAAATGATACAGAAAACCATCGAAAAGAATGAAATGAACGGTTTGAATCGAATTGTAAGTTTTGTTCGTCGTCCAACAAGTACACGTTTCAAGCTTTAAGATATGACTTGAAGAAAAAAAAAAGATAGAAAATGGGGGATGAAACTTTTCTTAGGGCTGTACGAAGCATCTTAACTTTTGGTTCTTTTATTATTAGTCCCATCGTGGTATATATTTTTACAGTTTTAATTCTAAACCGGGATGCTGCTCTGGTTCTTTTCGTTTTTAAAAAGCATCGAAATTATAGTAACTCTAAGTTAATTATTTTCGTTTCGTTAGTTGAGAAATATTAAATATTCCTTAAACGTCGTTGAAAGATGACACAATACCTATTACTCGTGAAACAAATTGCTCGAATTAGCCATGAAACAAGTTAGAATAAAGTTGTTAGGGTTTCATCCAGCACTATACGTCCCGTTCCATAATTTCGAATCAACTTTAAAATGTACAATTACGCATAAATGTAAGAACAGAAAAATAAACGAGCATACCGTGAAACTTTACACTGATTCGCGAACATGGTGTCTGACGTTGATCAACGATACGGCTGCGTTTACATATCGAAGTCAGCGATAATTGCGTGTTCCGTATTAGCGTATAGAAAAGTCGAGGAATACTTACAGATTTATCGGTATCACATCGCGTGTTCCACACATCGGTTGTTCATCGAAAACGACAGAAAGATCAACGAAACGTCGACGCGCCGTCTCCAGGGCTTAGCTCGGTTATCCGTCAGCCCTTTCACGTACTTACTCGATCCCGAAACGAACAAACGACATCGATATACCTCTGAAGCATCACAGTAATTGTGCACTGGGAATCGTGCACAGGAAACACTGTAATTCTCGAAGGAAACAGACAGATCGATAGACGCGAATGAAACTATCTACGACGGACTCTGCGATTGTCCGTCCGATTCGAAACGATGCTCGTGAAACTGCAACGTTCCCGAGCAGATAAACCGGTCCCCTTTTTTTTTTTTTTTTTTTTTTTTAAAGCTGTTTGCGCGAATGTGCAACGTTTCCGTCACCGACGACACGCGACCGTCTTTGGATCGTCATTGGATCGTCATCGGATCGTCATTCGGATACGATATGAAAATAATCTTCGACGGTTGAACGAAAAGGATCTCGAACGTAAGTGGGACAATGTTCCAAAACGTGTGTCTGAGATGTACGAGAGGCGCGACAATGTTGGCTGAATCGAGCCAAACAGAGATAAAGAGAAAGAGAGAGAGAGAGAGAGAGAGAGATAGATAGATAGATAGAGAGAGAAAGAGACAAAATAACGAGCAATAACGAATATAATAATCATAATAATAAATGTCGTTAAACTCTATATTGCACTAGAATCTTTTTTTTTTTTTCTCCATTACCTAGTAGAATGGCAATAGACTATTATTCTTCTAGAAAATACCTATCCTCTTACGTATGTACAATTTAAAAATTACTACCATCCTTCCGCTTACATTTTAACTATTACAATGACATATCGCTCTGGTTACCGAACATCCTCGTGATATTGCTCAGCGCACGCGGATAGTTGAGCCTGATCACACCGGTACACCGGTATCGGTGTCTTCGTTTCTTTCCTATGATCGTTTCACGGTCATCGATCTATCCGGTTACCGATCGACTCGTGATCGGCTCTTTTATGCACAGTCGTACGAGGATTTCGTTTTTCACGTTTTAGCGAGTCTCGTTGCCGCAGCGAGGGACAACGAAATCGGTCAGGAAACAAAAATATAATGGCGCTCGCGGTCGTGAAATTACGGCGAGCAGTTTTCAAGAGTTGTGGGATATCAATTTCTCAGTGTTCGTTGGGCGATCAACCGCGCTCCCCAATGTTTACGCGTGTTTAGTTCGTTATGCGAGAATTAGAATCATGCTGTGTTGCGTTGTCCAAAATATTTACTTTTATACTGATTCGTTTCGAGGTGAATTTTATCGAACGGCCTTGGTTTTCGCCATTTTTCTTGTTTCTTTCATTTTTTCGTGTTTTATTATTATTTCGTATTTTCTTATGCACGAAAGCAATCTTCTCTGGTGCACAGGGAACGCGCGGTCGATCACGAAGAATACAAATAAAGTTCATTAATTCGTCGACTAATACTACAGTATTGCTTCAATATGATATGATACAGTCTTTTCACTGATTGTCCAATATCACTACGTAACACATCCTCTTAACCATTTTTTTTTTCTCTCTTCGTCTTGGTTTCTCATCCTCTTTCGCTCTTTCATCCTCGTCTCGCGCTTTTTTGCTAATCGATACACCGCGCTGGAACGAATCACGTTCGAAGAACAGAATCTGCATATTATTCGCGACGATAAGTTAAAATTCTTGAACTTTAAAACTTTATTTATTTATTTATTTATTTTTTTTACATTCTAGACAACATTTAATTTACGATAAAGTGTAATAAAAATAGTTTAAGTTTTAATAAATGTAAACACTTGTGTGTTTGAGGAATATGCAGATGCTGGAAACATCTCGAGCCAATGAGTAAACGATTAAAATTTGTAAGACTTTTAACATCGGTTCAAAATTTTTTTGGAGTCTGAATAATTTTGTATTTCGTATAATGTTAACTTCGCTACCTTATAATACAATAACGAACTAAATATTTTATTCCATATGCCTTTAAGTTTTACTGCGAAACTTTCAGGAACTTTTAAGTAGTATAAACACAGCGTTGGTCACACACTGAATCATAGGATCAAAATATTCGTTCCAGAATGGAGTGTATCGATGTTTCACTCTTACTCGTGTCACACACACACCTTTTTCTCTCTCTTTCTCTAGCTTTTCACTTTTTACACTGCACTGAGTGTCTTCATTAGGATTAATATCACTTATTTCCTCGGCGCGACGTATACGCGCGTCGATTTTATAACAATACGTACTTTTATATTTTATGTTTCGAATTGTACTTTGCAAGACGCGTCGACGATTATTTGGCTATTTCGTTGTAGTTGGATTTTCTTTATTCGCGAGAAGTCCTCTTCCTCTTCTTCTTTTTTTCATTATGACAGAATACAGAATTTTAGTGCTTCTTGATTTTTTGCATAACATAATTTCGTTATATCATTATCCGATTTCAAGAATGGACATTTCAGAAATAATTATTTTAATAAATATATTTTGATATCTTTAAAGAGAAACTTATTAAAATTATAGTTTATACCTTGCAAAATTTATGCAAACATTTTGTAGTCGTTTCTCAATTTTAAATTCACATTTATTGGTAGATACACTTGATATGTAATATTTAAAAAATGTCGATGCACACAGTTTTATTAAGTTTAGAAAAAGATATTGTTTATGGTATTCCGAGCAACTGGAAAATTCAAATTCAGACATATTTTAAATTTGGTAATGTCTGGTAGAACCTGTGATCATGAAATCGGCATCAACGACGATTTCCAGTCTACATGGGTCGGTCTAACAGGGTGGATACGCTCGTAAACTGTTTTATCACGATCGTAGCTGATATGCTTCACAAATTCTATCTCACTTTACAGATGATTTGATCTAGGGTTTCCGCAAGGGTTCTTTTATGTCATTTTATACGATAGTCTTATGCAAAATGTACCATACCTTAGAGTCCATAACGCCAATGTTTCTCCTTATTAATTTTATTAAGTTCCTCAATCCTCGTTTCTCCAATTGCAACATAATCTATTGCATTTAATCTTCTAGATTCAAAATTAGACATATGGAACTACCAAAATCTTTCTTTTAAACCCAAGGTACATCGTTTCTATTTTTATTTCGAAGGATAGAATATAAAGTTCAAGTATTTCATAACCAAAGCAAATTTTTCTTCCCTGAAACTATTACGTTTCAACTCTCGTTTGAAATCGGAAATATGTATTCTAACGCCAAGTCTTCTCAGTAACAAACAGTTCAACTAGTTTCAAATCACGCAAAAATCATTCGCCCTTTTTTAGTTTCGTCTCGCGAGTCAAAACCAAGAAAACAGCGAACCAGTAAACACCGATCATAGATACAAATGAATGATTTTTAGAAGAAGGAAGAAGCTCGCGAATAGATGAGCCAAGAATCGTCAACTCCGATGAAAAATTCATCAAGAGACGCGCCGAGAACATCACACACGCGCGCGCGCGCGCAATGACCGCAAAATATTCACATTAAGCCTGTGACAGTGTGACTATAGCTTTCTTGGCCACAGCATCGAGCTAGCACGTTCGCGATCCACTTGAAACCGAGAAGTCGTTCGCGCAACACCTCCACCGACTTCATTGACAGCGATTACGTACACCTGTCAGGGTGTATTTCACTCCCACTGGCGGTAATTTCCTTGCTTGCAGCGATGGCTTCCTCCGTCCCTTATATTGTCCGCTTCTCTTTTACGGCCATCCCTGAAACTCGGTCAAGGGTTCTGGTTTAGGCTCGAGACTGGGCAACTGATAGGGTCAGTTTTGCTGTCACAAGCCACCCTCGGGTCAATGTTGAGCCGCAAATTTCATGCGCTTCTGCTTCTGTCGTTGGTTACAGAACCAGACTCTGACAACGTTCTTTTTCAAGTCGAGCTTCTCCGCGATCGCTGCGATCTTCTCGCCGGATGGCCGCGGTTGGACAGCGAAGTACGCCTCCAAGGATCGTTTCTCTGGCGCGGCTATGCTTGTCCTCTTCCTCTTCTTCTCGCCGGCTGGTAACACCGACGGTGCGTCGGGATCTCGCCTCTTGTTCTTCGCCTGAGCCTCCGCCTCCTCGAGCCACGCTTGCAAGATCGGCTTCAAAGCGATCATGTTGTTATGGGACAGCGTTAACGACTCGAATCGACATATCGTCGACTGAGATAACGCTCCGACGCCTGGTAATTTTAAATTAGCTAACGCTTTCCCGACGTCGGCCTGCGTCACGCCAAGCTTGATGCGTCTCTGTTTAAACCTCTCGGCAAACGCTTCCAATTCGCGTGGATCTGTGTCAGCATCCGGGTGGAGACCCGCGGCTGCAGCGGCCGCGGCCGCCGCCGCCATTGCTGGATGATGATGAGCCGGATGTGGCACGCTACCACCACCACCGCCGAGGTTTCCGTGGTGATGGTGATGACCCATCATACCGTTCATGCCTCCGTAGACGGAGGGACCGTGGATACCGGCGTGATGACCTGGTCCACCGCCGGTGTTCTCTGACATTGGCGTCAGAGTGGTCATCGAGTTTGCTGGGTCCAGCATGTCCAGGCTCTCCATTCCTGGATGGCTCATCTGTAAAATATAGGTTACATATTTTTGGTTGGTACGGTGTTGTAAGGAAGTTTTGTTGGTAGATTGTATGGCACTGTTTTGGAATCTTGGTCGGATATTAATCGAACGTTTAACCGTTTAGGGACGACGTGTTCTTACTTCTTTTTCACGTGTTTGGCTGTGTGTGGGGCAATATAGCTAGGATATTATAATTTTTGTAATTTAAATTTGTGAGATTAATTTTAAACCTGTCTCGTAAATTTAATTGGTTCACAAGGTTCCGTACGATGGATTCGTATAGTGACTTTGAACATGGAGGACGGTATTAGAGTTCGTCCTTGATAGGCTGATTGGGGAAATAGTACCAAGTGTTGTAGGAATATTAAAACATTAAATGTATAACTGGAATTCTATTTTGAATATTGAATTAAAGTTTATTATATTGTATTTTGTTGGTAAGAAAATCAAACAGTTGAAGCAGTGAAATATTTAACATTTAATTGATATAATTAGAATATGTATTAGTTGATAACAGTTGAACTTCAGTTATATGTATAAAATATTAGGACTAGCAATGGTTTGTCTTTTTTGTTCGAAATATCGGAAATATTTCAATATTAATTGCAAAATATTTTTTCTAGCTCCCATATAAAATTTAATCAATGCAATTATAAGGAATATTAGCATGTAAATGTAAATAGAATATTTTATGTTTATATCATTTATTTCTAACCGCTATAATTTCATAATATTTCTCAACGAAAGCACGCAGAACATTTTTTAATCCTGGACAACCAGAAAAAGAAGCTTTGTTATCGAGCAGAGAAACTTTGAACAAATAATTTCTATAAAATGGAGAAACATAGATATGTAACCTTTATATCAGATATCGTTACAAAGGCTAGAACTACTAACAATCATCCAATCAGAAACAATAAAGTTCAATTATAACATAGCTCTCCTATAAGCGTGTAAAATCGATAAATGCAACAACATAACATAAACCATAGTCACTTAAAACGAATTGCAACCTGCTCTTAAAATATTGCAGTCTCAAAGGTACGATGCACCTGTACAAGTGCAACTGCTCAAAAATCAACATCTTCGAGTGGAGGTTGTATGGTTACACGGTTACACGATTGCACCAATTAACATTGTTAAAAGGGAAGAATGAATGGAACCAACCGGGTATACTGTTTGGAGGGAAGGGACGAGGACGCAGAGATGAAGAGAAAACGTGTACAAACTAGCACGCACAATTATGCAGCACGTGCCGTGGTCGACGTCGCGAGCAGTGTGCGCGACCCCTTACAAATTATTTATGAGCTCCCTTCATATTTTTCCTCCTAGAAAGTGGCGCAGCGTCAGGTGCTGCTTATGTAGCTTGTTTCCTTAAAGGTATCGCAATGTCCACGCTCTAATTTTCGCATTAAACGAATGAATACGAATGCTGCTACGTTTTCCGTTTATATTGAAACGTGTAACGCCCTTTATTTCACGCGACGCGATCGCGAAAGAGAAAATAATTTCACGTGTTTCTGGTTCGCGAATATTTAGAGTGTCGGAATATTTAATTGGAAAAAGAGAGACTTTCTGGCTGTCGGAAGAAAATTTTAGCGCCTGCTTAACACTAAACCTACCAACGATTAAATTATACCTATTTCTATCAGAGAAATTACAGTAATAGGCACTTGGAAAAATATATAATGCACCAGAAACAAATCTTTAATCATATATTTTACAGAAAATCGCAAAAATGTACTCAAAAGTGCACCGTTAATGATTTATAAAATTTGAGTAAGCAATTAAGCTTTGATAGCTTTAGTGTTAACCTCTTAGCTATGGCAAGATTTTTCGCGAAGCTGTACCACTGTACGGCATGGCCTGACTATATTCAGAGATGCTTTATACTACATAATTATGTTACAACGAATACACGAATGAATTATAGTTTTTTTCATAAATTTTGATATAAAGAGTTTGAAAAAGCATAATATCCTGTGAACGTATATTTCCATTGCATAACAATGGTGTATACAACTCTCAACGACTGAGAAACAAGTGAGCCACTATATTGGTGTACCGTTCAGAGAGATGGTGTCCGCGAGAGCCACTATAGTGGCGTACCGTTCAGAGAGATGGTATCCGCGAGAGCCACTATAGTGGCGTACAGTAGCTAAAAAGTTAAGAAGCGTTACACCGGATTGTGTATATTGGAACATTCATTAATTTGTTTTACTATTGAAAATGATGGAACGTTGGAATTCTAACGATTAAAAAGCAAAATATTTATTATGATAACGAAATTGCACGCAGTGCAGTGATATAAAGAAATATACAAATTATAGCGCTTTTTATAATACTTGACGCGTAAAACAATTTTCCATTTAAGTTCCACTTTTTTACTATATTCTCAAAGATATGAGTTCGTATAAAAACCCACAGCCTATTCATAATTATTGGTTACACCAAAGAGATTACCAAATATACTCTGTTACATTTTTCAAATGCATCAGCGTTTTAGAAACTCGAATGATACTTTTCAAAATCACCATCATTCTTATCAGTCCAAAACGATATATAATTTTCCATTTCCTAATAACAATTTACATCCCAAGACAACATTTTTTCTAACAAAAGTTCACCAAAACCGTCCGAACAATCAACAAAAGATCTGCATCAACGGAGCCTTATCAAAAGTGCATACTTCACCCTTCTTACACCCCCCCATTCCTCAAGATGCCGAAACAACCGCGACTCCACAATGTATTAACCCTCACCCATGACTTCTTAACGCTCCGGTGATCCTAGATCCTCGAAGGTTTCAGGTAAAGCATCGTCGAAACGAAAAGCCCGCACCGTATAAATTGGCGAAAAATGCCCCGAGTGTTGTTTCCGATTGGTGCGAGCGTGAACATGCGCCTACGGGACGTTTGCGTTACGCTGTACACAGGGCGTGACGCGTATATGCGTAGGAACACGCGTTCGTGTATGCGCAACATTTATTCTCACGAGAATATGCAGTATAGCGAGCTAACTGGATGGCACGGTTTCGGTCCGGGGGTGCTCCGGAATAGCATAGTTACATCAGAAATGCAGAGGGTTGCGGGTGGCGGTACGAAAGAGCAAGAAGGACCGGGGTTGGAAGAGGATCGTAGCAAATATGGAGTGAGCGAGGGACTAGCCCAGGGGCGTATACGGTAGGGCCCGAGAGACCCCCGCAATATTTCATCATTACGCTGACACGACGGTAGGGTTAGTCGATTCTTCTCTTTCTCTCCCACCCTTGTTCCATCCATCTCTCCCTCCCTCTCTCTCTCTCTCTTTCGCTCTGTAATGTGTATCTCTGTCTTTCTCGTCTTCACCCTTGCTACGCGGTACGGCCTATCGCTCGTCACGATTTCTCTCCCTTTCTCTCTCGTTTGAGCTCAGTTCGCTCCCCAAAGCTTGTGCCAATGATACAAAACTCGTTACATGCATTCGTGAACGTATTACGCTGCGCGTTAGGCGAGCCGGTACGAACACCGCCGTTATTGAATTCGTCAGCCCCGCGTATAAAAACAGACTTTATGGGACACTTGCTGTTTGACCATCTGTATGGGAGTTTCGCGGCCGGGAGAACGGGACCGGAAGGGTAAGAGAGAGCGAGACCTGTAAGCGGGAGAAGGGTGTTCATGCCACCGCACTGCGGGAAGCCAGAACTGCGATCTATACACCCACTTCATGGTCAACGAATACGTTGGCGACTAATAGTCAGCCGATTTTCAGCGGGATCGATGAAATTGCTTTTGCGTTCGCCGTTTCGGTCGGGGGATCTTTAATCAGTTTCATCAACAGAGGTTGGATATTTTTTTCCTGTTTTTTCTTTTTTTTTTCTATTTTCTTTCTTTCTTTTTTTTTTTTGCTTCGAAATCGTAGAATTATTGCCAGGGTTGATGAATAGTGTTTTTGGTACGGATTTGTTGATTGAATATTGATGATTCGTTAGGTTGAATTCCTGGAAAATTGAGTTACCGTTATTCCTTGTTTTATTGCTATGTTGATTTCAATTCTTGGTTGTTTTATTCGTGTTATTAAAAATTTATACAGTTGCGTATATGTTATTTAACGTGAAATTTAATATTGTTGTATTGTAATATTTGAATCGGTAATAGGTTTGTAGGAAATGTAAAATATTTTTGAGATCATTCTGTGGACTTAGGAAATGGCAATGGAAAGTTATAATAAATGTGGAAACGTATAGACAATGAATTATAAAACTGTTTCATTTTAGGTACTTGTACATTGTTGAGCGACAGTTTTTATGAAAATATTTCATGGACATAATGGAAAGATTATGAATATAACAATATTGCAATCGAATATATTTTTCAGCCTCAAAGTGCATTTGTCGGGAAAGCATGCATAAATGAAAGCACGTAAAACGTATGTTTTAATCGTACCATATTTTATCAATTTTTAAGCAAGCGATAATTACGTATTAATAATATTATCGTCCTGCAATACCGTTAAAATATCTACTTCACTTTTTAAATTTAAAATTAATAAAATACGTTATATTGAGCAAATTGTAAAAAAATTTATCTTATTATCAAAAGTTTATTTCAAACTCATCCTTTTCTGTCGCAATAGAACTATTTTTGCGAACAATTTAAAAAATACACGACCAACTTATAAAAAAAATGTATTCAAAATTTTTTCTTACGCGTATACATTTTCCACTCGACGTTAATAAAATTCTATTCGCAAAATGTTGTACTAAATTTATAAAGATTCTATGAAAAATTATAAATCGGTCGTTTTATCCATTTTGCTAGTTCTTTTATAGGTTGACAGTAATTTGAGATTTGCTAAAGATATAATATCTAGATCCTTTATTCTTTAACCCTTCGCACTCTGACAAGGAAACATATCGAACTGTCAGTCACCGATTTTGATGAAACTTGGTAGATACATTAAACAGGTGAAAATAAGGGACACGTATTTTTTTATAGCTGCCCAATCGCAAGTTTAGGGGGTGAAATCACCCTTCGAAGTTTCAGCAGAAAAATGTTATCTCGAAAACTATCATTATATGAAAATAATAATTCGGATTCGCAAGGGTTTGCGTATTATAAGAAAATTTATAAAACTGTAGGAGGCAAATCTATCGTATTATATATTAATAGATTTAGAGAGAAATTTCGGATCCTTTTTGTCATTATGTAAATTTTTCTATCTCTTAAAATAATAATTCGGATTCGCACGGTTTGCGTATTATAAGAAAATTTATAAAACTGTAGGAGGCAAATCTATCGTATTATATATTAATAGATTTAGAGAGAAATTTCGGATCCTTTTTGTCGTTATGTAAATTTTTCTATCTCTTAAAATAATAATTCGGATTCGCACGGTTTGCGTATTATAAGAAACTTTATAAAACTGTAGGAGGCAAATCTATCGTATTATATATTAATAGATTTAGAGAGAAATTTCGGATCCTTTTTGTCGTTATGTAAATTTTTCTATCTCTTAAAATAATAATTCGGATTCGCACGGTTTGCGTATTATAAGAAAATTTATAGAACTGTAGGAGGCAAATCTATCGTATTATATATTAATAGATTTGGAGAGAAATTTCGGATCCTTTCTGTCGTTACGTAAATTTTTGTATCTCTTAAAATAACGTAGCAATAAATTTTTTTGTCGCGAACAAATTACTTTTTTACAAAATTTGTGACCGCTATTTATTTTACTTTAAGAAACCATTGAACTTTTCCCTAACAAGTTTTCTTATATCTACGATAGTTTTCGAGATAGTATTTTTCCGCTGAAACTTCAAGGGCTGATTTCACCCTCTAAACTTGCGATTGGGCGGCTATAAAAAAATACGTGCCCCTTATTCTCACTTGTTTAATATATCCACCAAGTTCCATAAAAATCGGAGACAGATAGTTCGATATGTTTCCTTGTGAGTCGCGGTCGATATTTTATTCCAACTGGTTCGTTTTTAACCCTTTGCACTCCATACGATTCTTTATTACCGAAGAAAAAAAGTTTTATTTTGATCGGAAAAAATTAGTATTGCTCGCGATGGTCCTTGTTTTTATTTATTTCACAAATATTCTTTTTCCTCTGGTAAACGAAACATAAATATTTTATTTTGTAAATCATCATGGTGCGATATCTTTGGAAATTGAGCGCAATCATGCTGAAAACAGAATGTCTCCGTAGCGGAGCCAAAGGAGCGCTAAGGGTTAATAAGTTACTTCCAAAATCTGTGTTGAATTCGCATTAATTTTCATACTTTTATATTTAATAACATGTATACACTGATAAAAATCGACGAAATTTACTTTTAATAAAAAATAACNCCAACTGGTTCGTTTTTAACCCTTTGCACTCCATACGATTCTTTATTACCGAAGAAAAGAAGTTTTATTTTGATCGGAAAAAATTAGTATTGCTCGCGATAGTCCTTGTTTTTATTTATTTCACAAATATTCTTTTTCCTCTGGTAAACGAAACATAAATATTTTATTTTGTAAATCATCATGGTGCGATATCTTTGGAAATTGAGCGCAATCATGCTGAAAACAGAATGTCTCCGTAGCGGAGCCAAAGGAGCGCTAAGGGTTAATAAGTTACTTCCAAAATCTGTGTTGAATTCGCATTAATTTTCATACTTTTATATTTAATAACATGTATACACTGATAAAAATCGACGAAATTTACTTTTAATCAAAAAGAATGTTTGTATTATGAAACTGAAAGGAACGGAGCAAAATGGAATGTCGAGTTCAGTTTGATATAGCAGTGCAAAGGGTTAAACCAAAATTGCATTTATTTTCACGGCTAATTCCAAGCAACGTCGGATAATTTCTCATAAATTAAACAAGTACCTTTCTTGTGTGTTGCTGTCTCAGTAGTATATCGAAAATAGGATTGGTAACATGAAAAGGAAACTCTGTCAAAATTGATTGCGTTACGCCCAGTGTGTTACGAATCGTCTCGATGGCGAGATAATATACGAGCAACGCCCCTACGCTCGAGAAGATCATTCCGGGTCGCTGAACATTAGTTGCTTCACCCTACAGTCATCCTATCATCCACTCATCGGCCTCAGATTGCTTGTATTAGCATAAAACCCCCGAAATGACAAGCAGCAAATTGTAAGTGAATTAAGGGGACACTCGAAACTGTCTTGTCTGTTCTTACCGATTGTTTCCTAGCTTTTGATAATTAGTGAGCACGATTTTAGATTCCTTTTTTAACTAGATTCTCATCACTTTTCATATTTTACACGTTTTATTGTGAATATTATGAGAGATTGAAATTTTATTTATGTTTTACGTTTTATTACGGCTTTTACGAAGTACTTTCTTTGCTGCTAAAGATTAAAAAATTTTGAACGGTGAAGGGATGAATACTTTAAGCGTATTTTATTTTAGAGGAGGTTACTTAGTTGTATTTTTATTTAGTATAAAATTTTTAATATGTCTTTATTTTTTGTATATTTTCAAATTTTAATTTATTCTCATTTTGCTATACTTTCTTAATTTTTTATTACAAGTACAAAAATTGTATTTTTGTAGTGTACAAAAAATGAAAATTTAAATTTCTGTTCACAATTATATATTTTATTTTGGACGGTGTAGGGGCGAATACTTTTCGCGTATTTTATTTTAGAGAAGGTTACGTAGTTGTATTTTTATTTAATAGAAAATTTTTAATATATTTTTATTTTTAGTATATCTTCAAATTTTAATTTATCTTTATTTTCCTATACTTTTTAAATTTTTTATTACGAGTACAAAGATTGTATTTTTGTAGCGTACAAGAAATTAAAAAATCAAATTTCTGTTCACAATTATGTATTTTATTTTTTTGCTTATGAAAAGTCTTGCGTTTTTTTTTTTACTTTTTTTTAAAATCATTTTATGTGAAAACAAAATATATTTTATAGATTCATTTACCGTTAACGATAGCAAGCATTAAAATCATATATTTAAACGTGTACAATTACTTGTGCATATCGGAACATGGAAAGTATTAATGATTAAAGCGTGAAAATGAAAACTGTTGCTCGTATCGTTAGCGATGTTAATAAAGAATCGGTAGAGTTGAATTTTTTAATCGACAGGCTAATTATAAATCATAATTAATTGCTACACGCAATTAATTATTGTCGGTGATTTTAACCCGTCGTTGAAATTCATTGCATTTTATAATCGTACTCGAACGCTCAATTTTGCAG
Source organism: Ctenoplectra terminalis (assembly GCA_019453375.1). Classification (NCBI taxonomy): domain Eukaryota; kingdom Metazoa; phylum Arthropoda; class Insecta; order Hymenoptera; family Apidae; genus Ctenoplectra; species Ctenoplectra terminalis. Next base: position 87,655 of record SMSQ01025706.1, on the reverse strand, counting down.
ATCGACGTCATTGTTTCGGTGTACTTCGTTACAATAATTGTTTCATCGATCAAATTTTCGTTGTTGTTAACATAGTTTTAACAAAATTATCGTGCTTTTGAGACCGCTTACAATTAATAAGTTTTGTAATTCATTCCAATGTGACCGTAACCACGTATCTTACTTCATTTTATGGTTAATTTTATTGAATCAGAGCTAAAAATATTTTCCATTGAACAGAAACCGCATAATAAAACCATTTTGCAAAAGTAGAGAAATTACAGAGACAGAAAATCAATGAGATCAATTTTTATCATATCGCAATAACTGAATTGTTTTCAACACTTTTTACAAATCGTGATTTATAATCGTTTTTAACACAAACTTTTCAGTCTCCAATTTTATTCCTTCTTTAAGTTAAAAAGATTACCACTATTTCCTGATAAACAATAAAACATTAAAAACAATATCTCTTTCACTGCTTTCTTCTATCTTATTTCCTTAAATTCTGTCTCGTATTTGTTTTCTACTTGCTTCGCGTAGATATGCTTAAAATAATTCACTCCTATAAAATTAAAGCATAAAAAGGATAAAAACTAATACATAATAAAAAGAAACAAAAATATCAATTACACTCGGACTTTTAAAACATCTGAAAACCACAAAAGTAATTCCATATATACAGTACTGTGTAAAAGTCTTAGATCACCTGCCAAAAAAATATTTTGCTATTTCAGAAATGAATTCGACATGAATTGATATTATTTTAATTTTTCCGTTATTTATTTCTTTTTTTAAGAATTAGATTCACGAGGTGTTAATTAGATCGAGCAATATTGATTAACTTAGAATAATCAATATTTTGTGTATTCTACTTTTACATTCACTACGCGACAGTTTTTTCCTTTTTTTTAGAAAGTTGTTGAAAAATTTTAATAAACTCATTTTCCATTTCCTGTCATTCTGTCATCGACAATTCAAGAAAATTATTTTTTCCTTTTTGATATCCTTCGCGTATTTCCTTTTACACTTTGCATACGCGTTTCATAATATTTTAATCAAGGCTCTGCTTATCTTATTAAAAAATTTTTAAAATATGTTTTCAGTAAATAAAACTATGAATGACCAACACAAGAATGGCAACATGGAAAAATTTGAACGTAACAGTGTTTAGAAATACGTCCTTAAAATATGTTTAATTATAATTATAAGATCAGTAATGCAGATGGTCTAAGACTTTTGCACAGCACAACAAATTACCCTCCAAACTTGAAACGAACTAAAAATGTGCGCACATCAGTTGAACCAAGAAATAAAGCCAGTCGATAAATATAATCAGATATCAAAGCAACGGTGCGGCAATTAACCGTTTGAGTCCGGCGAAGCGCTATCGCGCTTCACTTGTCGTATGCCAAAAAAACAGCGCAGCGCGATACCGCTTTTCTTGTTTTGTATCGAGAATGCGAAGACGCTGCTGTTGGTTGGTATACTTTACGCATTTATTTAGAGCAGTTGTAGCGATATCAGTAGCAGTTTTTATTCATTTAACTTAGTTGTGGCTTTCAACGATATAAGAATTAAAATAATATACAGTGGTAAGTAGTAATGCAGTAGAGCCTGTGAATTGTGGTACGGTNTTTTTTTTTTTTTTTTTTTTTTTATTTTTAAAGTTGCATCAACCCGACTGTTACATAACAATTAGTGTTGATTATAACCATTTTCATTGTTTCCCAAAAAAAATACTACTCATTTTATCCCGGACTTTTAGCATATGTGTTGAATTTGGCGGTAATTAGCGCGTCAGCATACACATCCGATATAGATGGCACGCCCGTGAGCCGGACGCGCGGCTTTTGTCTTTTGCCGATTTTCACTTGTTCGAACGTTGAGCATGGTATGGCGTAGTCACGTTTTTCGCTCAGCCACGTTTCTTTTTCTCTGTATTCGACGAATAAAAACCAACAATACGCATAAGAAAATTGTCCCGCACTCAAACGGTTAAAATTATCCGTACTTCGGTACACAGTGACGAAAGAAAAAAAAGGAATAGAAAATCTTGCTGTTCGTTAATAAAATTAATCAGAAAGAAAGAACGATTCGTACGAGTATAGTATGCGAAAAATGCAGACTCACAAAGAGGTGTGAATGTACCTGATGATGTGGCCGGTTATTCGGATGGGGGGTTGGCATGTGGGCTCCATGATGATAGACGGAAACAGGGTCGTGCTTGAGAGGCATTGGGGTGCCCGCGTTGTGTTTTCCCAAATCCGCCGCCAAAGCCTCCGCCCTCGAAAGTAAGCCGTCTTGTAGACCGCTGTTGAGGCCCCCGAATAAGTCACCCTGAAACGTTAAAAGCGACACGTGACACTGATTGAAGAATCAAGGATCATGCGTCAGGCTGACGTAACGAAATTCTCAAAGAAACGTTTCGTCTTCTTAAACAAATTTAAATCGCATCGAGAATATCTTGTAACGTGTCTTGTAGGATCGGTGATAGTGACACGGATGTATCATGATTTTCACGGATCTCAGTTTCAAGGGATTGTCGTGTAAGAAAGAAGCGTCCGATTGGATTCAGGTCGCTCATTGGAAAGTTTTGTATCAAGTTTTTAAGTAGAATCTAATTTGACAGGTCGAGAAAGATTAGTTTTGTAAAGCGTTTAGTTGAAAGTTATAGCTCAATGTCATGTTCTGGCGAGAAAAAAAAAAAAAAGGGTGTACGGTTCATTTGTACAAAAGTATCCAGTCAGAGGTCACTCCGTGTACTCAACATGGCCGTGCGATCGATATTCTAAAAATAGTTTTGACACTGGAAACTTGGATTTAGCTTTTGCCAGATTTTTCAAGTCTGCGAGTTAATTGCGAATTTTTGTGGTATTATTAATTATCGGAGTAATTATTAGTTTGATGTTAGTGGGATTGATAAGTATTTGTTAATAGTTGTCTGGTAATTATTAATTTGAATATGTACGTGCTATAAACTCGATGCAATATTGCATATCGTGTATTTCAGTTTTCTGTAGAAATTTTGCTAAGAAATGTTTTACAAAATTAAGTTCTACAAACGCATTTAAAAAATATATATTTATATATTCATATATGTTTTAAATATTATTTAAATATAATTTACATATTTATATATTTTTAAAATATTATTTAAATATAATTTACATATTTATATATTTTTTTTAAATGCGTTTGTTGATCTTAATTTTGTAAAACATTTTTTAGCAAAATTTGACAGAAATGTGAAATACTCAATATGTAATATTAATAGAAATATATATTCTTTATATTATATATTTAGATACGTATTTTTATATATTTTAATTATTTTTTATATTATATATATATTTTTTTTTAACTACATTGTCGAATTTAATTTTGTAAAATTTTGCAAAATTTTACAGAATAGTGAAATACACAGTATATAATATTGCATCGAGTATTCTGTAATTATTCTTGAATTTAGAATTTTTATGCTTCTGGTAAAGAATTATCTTATAAATTTTCTATTTTTAGTTTTTTAGTATTTTATAGTTTAATTTCGTAGATAATAACTAACTGGAAAATATAATGCGATTAAATAGAGGTCATATGTTTATATGTATGAGGGAAGTACTGGGTACTACATTAAGATTCACCCAATTAAATTGGTGTTATTTCAAAAGTGCCTACGCGTGACCTATGAGATTTGCTAATCAAATTCGTTTGCTTGTCAAATGACGTTAGGGATGCTGGACAGGATATTTTGGGGTCGAAGTGCTACTAAAATTGAACGATCATAGGGTCCGTCAGACCTTTTCTATGTTTGGAAACCTTCCTACGATTCGCGACGAAGTCATGGATCACGAGAACAGAAATAACTTCAAGGGACAATAGCTCATGGCACAGTTAAGCTTACAAATTGAATTCATATTCTTACGATTACCATATATAATTGATACTATTTTTAGTAATTAGTTAATATTTGAGCCAAAACTAAGTTAAAAATGTTGAATACAAAATTTCACCCGTCATCGGTGGATAATATTAATAATTATAATATAAATAACAATACAATAGTAAAACTATAATTATAAGAATAAATAAAATTATTCGTTAGCATAGAATTATATTTTTACTTAAGAAGATTTTTACTTCTAGATCTTTGCTGGATAAAAATTTTAGCTAAGATTTTTACTTCTAGATCTTTACTAGATAAAAATTTTTACTAAGATTTTTACTTCTAGATCTTTACTAGATAAAAATCTTTACTAAGATTTTTACGTCTAGATCTTTACCAGATAAAAATCTTTACTAAGATTTTTACTTCTACTATCAAAGCGATCAAAATGACTAATTTATAATTTCTCATGCAAATTTTATAAATCCATTGTGGTACATTTTCGAAAAATATAAAGTAAATAAACATTTGTCTCTCTTGCATTACATATTTTATTTTTTATTTCTCCGGTACAAATAAATGTATATATACAAATAAATGTATAAATACAATAAATGTATCTTCGATCATCGGTGATTCCAGTGTACGCAACGTTTATCAACTTAGATAGTACTAAAAGAAACGCATAAGTGTTAAAACACACTTGTCTTTATACACGTAGCATCGGTTTATTATTCTTTTATCGCTTAAAATGATTTTCGTACGTTACAATTAAAATTTTCCGTCTTTAAAAACGACGGAATATTATAGCGCGGATAATTGCACGTGTATTATAGCTCGAAACTTCTTAACTGCTACGTGAAACGTGGAACGAACGACAGAGTCAAGTAATAATTTCGCTGGAAATAATGATAGTCGAATAGCTAAGGGTGAGAGGGTTAATGCAATTTCTTTTTCTGGCAACGTATTAATAGCAGTTGCGAAGCGAATTTATGGTTTCCTTTTATCGAGATACGCTTCTATGCCGTGGCAATCGATATTATATGGGACATTTTGCGTCAGCCGCATCTGTCACTTGCGGCACATTGCAAGGTTTGGCTATCGTACAAGGAATATCGTCACGTTATTCGAGAAAAATCGAAACGACCGTAATACGATGCAATTTCTAACTTTTTTTTTAAATAAGCCTATGCTTTAAAGGCTTGATACTTGATGAGACATAACTACAATGTACTTGTAAGTAATAAGAAGCTTAAATTCTAAATTATCGTAAAAGAATTTTTAATAGTTTTAAGTTTATTAATTACAGTATCAATATTAATTGCTTAGTACTTTTCGTAAAAGCAAAAAGGGATTTTTTGCAATATGCGCTAAATTGTGCAGAAAATGCTTAATTATTGTAAATAAATCACAAATGTTTTTTTTATTTTGAAATTATAATATTTAAAGATGTATTAAAATTCTTAGATTTCAATTATTTTTATTTATTTATAACGAAGGTAAAATATTATGAAATACTAATATTTATAATAACTATCGTATAATAAGATAAGGTATTAATATAATTTCTTTAATTCAAATTTCATACAAGTTATCTATTTTCTTTTCTTTTTTTTGTTTTTTAATGTAATCAACTTTTTGCATAAAAAATTAGCGATTCTTGTTGTGATAGCTGTCTAGATTTTCTTTTAACGAAGTTCGGGAATAGAATACCTTCAAATAGAATTATCGATTTCTGTCCTGAGCATTGCTAAGAAAATGTGCCCATTGCTTTATTAAATATCAATAAAGGCGGATTCATTGTCAAAACAATTTAGCGGGAATCCTCCGCAGTATGGGCTTTCATCAAAGTTAAATGAGTCCGTTGCAATCAATTCGCATTAACGAATCGTTTCTCGTTCGGTAATGGAAAATAATGCAAGTCAGATATTAAACGTTTTCAAAATTTCCTGTAACTTATGTAACATCGGGAATTATTTTATACTCCACGGAAATCAACGTTTCGAACTGTTCAATAATGTATCAAAAACTTTTCCAAGCATCGCATTGCCTTTGAAAATATTCCACATTCTTATAAATTCACTTTTGAATAATATTTTACACGACTTTCCGAAAGTGATCCCGCCGGTAAGGGAAAGTTTGTTAAGAAAATAGCGCGTTTCGTTAATTAAAAATCGACGAGGACAAATTATACCGACATTGATCGAAATATCGATGGTTCGGTTCAATGTAGAGAGACTAGAAACGATTCACTATCTACTTATTTCATTATAAACTGTAATGTCCGCATCGGTCGATCAATGTTTCATGCGAAAACCACCGTCGTGCTTCAGCGCTTCGATTATTTATGAACTCCTCGTGTCTTCGTCGAGTACGTGTACCTACTGTCTGTCTATAGGTTGCTGAACTACCGCCGCTTTTTCTAATTTCCCACTTGTTCTCTGTGTTTTCTTTTCTTCGTACCGCGGAATCGTCGCTTACCAAGTATTTTCTTTTTACTCTTGGAAACGATGCATCCCCCTTTGAATCGAAAGTATCCAGGAATATTTATAGAAATGGAAGTGCAACATTTTTATTAACATATCCGTGTTTTATTATTTAGCATTTTATTAAAATCGAGTATCTTCGTGGTATAAATTTAAGCAACAAAAATATCCGATAAATTGTTATATTTCTGCAGAAACTTGAAAATTATATAGTTTTGTACTTTAGTAAGTCAGATACACAATAGGAGAGAAAATATTATAAAAATGAACGGTACAAATTTATTAATTTCCAGACGAGAGTAGAATAATAGGAAAAAGTGAATACGGTAAAGAAATTGATCGTTTAAAAGTAATATAAATTTATTTCTGAATAAAGTAAAGTTTCGTTTATATAACACTACCAAAGTGGTCAAAATGACTCGTTTCTAATTTTTTTCAGAAATTTTATCAATTAATTACGGCGTCTTAGGGGGGTTTCCCGTGATTTTCTGTTAAAAATATGGATAAACTTTTGTCTGAATTGCATTACATATTATTTTATATACCTTCCACTACGATTTCTTCGGTAGAAATAAGTATACTTTAATCGTCGGTAGTTCTAGTGTTAACGTAAAAGTATCTGTAGAAATATAAATCTACTTATGAAATATATCTACAATAATTATGAAATATACGAACTCGTAAAATCAACACACTTATGACAGATTTTAACCCTCTATGGCTTTGTGTGACTTAAAAGATACAAACTAATGTATTTATATTTAAAGAAATTTATTTTATTTAGTTATCACTGTGCTCTTAAATTTTGTTACTGTATTACTGTAATTATACCACGATCCATCTATAACAATTATCAGTTTAACCCTCTGCACTCCCATGTCGAACTGGACTCGACATTCCGATTTGCTACATTTTTTCAGTTTTAACGCACGAAACATGTTCTTTTATATTAAAATTAAATTGTGTAGGAATTTATCAATGTAGTTATGTTACCGATTACAAAAATATGATTGTTAAGGCAAATTCAGTGCGCTTTGGGAAATATTCTATTAAATACGAGCCAGTTGAGATAAAATGTTGAGTATGACTAAGAGCGCAAAGGGTTAAAAATTTTCAAATCAAAGTGAAAAACTGTAATGAATCGTAATTTCTTCTCTGATAAACAGACAAAATTCGGGCCATAGAGGGTTAAGAAACAACCAATCATTTGTCTCGCAATAAATAATTATCGAAACGCAGAACGGAATACTTAACCCATTCGTTACGCGATAAACAGTATTGTTCATGGAGACGAATGTTTTATCTGAACGAACTTTTAACAGGACAATAAATCCTGAACTGCGTTTTCTCTTCAAGTGCGAAGGAAAACTTCCAGTTTGGGGTAAGTTTAACCTCGCAGTCTCTACGCGTGTGTACGTAGGTGAATATACAGGGTGATATCATTGATCATAAGTTAATCGCTTGGAGTTTTATTCAGTTTATTGCTAAAACCATTTATCTTAACCCTCTATGGCTTTGTGTAATTTAAAAGTTACAAACTGATGTATCTATATTTAAAAAAATTAATTTTCTTTATCGCTGCACAATTAACCGCTTGGCTTACCATTTCTTCAATCTTCATGCATATTAGCAATAGTTATTCACGTGTTTGACACTCTGTCAAACGCAAAGTATTGAAATATTACACGTATTTTGTATTCGCTAATTTTCAATTCTTGTAAATTTAAATTACAGTTAAAGTTAAAATTGAAGTTTATCATAAATATTGTGTGTTTTTTATGTTTTTTATGTTTTTTTACAAATTTCTATCCAGATTTCTTCACTTTGTCTATTCCTGTATATATCTTAGAATCTTTGATTAAGTTACACTACGTTTTCCAAAAACAAAATTAAAATCGTTATATACGTGGATTCTCGTTAACCCTGTATGGGACCGTGTGACTTAAAAGTTACAAATTGATGTATCTATATTTTAAAAAATTAATTTTCTTTAGTTATCACTGCGCTATTAAATTTGATTACCGTATTACTGTACTGACGCCATGATTCATCATTGTAAATTTAAATTACAGTTAAAGTTAAAATTGAACTTTATCATAAATATTGTGTGTTTTTATTGTATTTTAACTAGAATCGGCGCCACGAGTGTGATTCGTGCTTATAGTTCAAAGGGTTAAATTTGATTACTGTATTACTGTAGCGACACCACGATCCATCTACAGTAATTATTAGTTAAAACATTTCCAAATCAAAGTGAAAAACTGTAATGAATCGCAATTTTTTCTCTAATAACCACACAAAATTCGGGCTACAGAGGGTTAACTGTTAGAATTATCAGAGATAGAGTTAAAAATTGCAAGGGATCGCTTCGATCAATGATACACTAAAAATATAACATACAAGTAAACAAATTTGACCAACCCGATGCATTTGTTTTCTCGCTTCATTTCTCTGAATCTATAAAAATAACAACCGCAGCAATAAATTAGAGCAATAAATGATTTCAACTTCCCAATTCACCGTACACCCCGTATATGAGCTCGAAGTAGTTTTTCCAAGACTCGGTCCAACGGACAAGTGGCAGGGATGAGAAAAGCGACGGCGATGCCGAGCAACGGATACAGATTGCTCTTGTTAGCCGCGTAGTTAGCAGCTCGTGCAGTTGTTTAGCAAAGTTTCTACGGAGTCCCCCTTCGAGCCCGATTCAGTAGGTCCCCGTGGTTAATAGAGTCATTTTTCCGAGCTGCCTGTGGCCAACCCACCCGTTAAACACGTCTTCCAGCTCCGGCACGTTAAAGATTAGCCAATTACAATTGAATTATCGCGCCCTACGGCCGTCCGTGTGATTTATCTGCTCGAGTTTATTCGCGAGAAACCGGGAATGATTAAGCTCGTAACGTAGTACACTGTACGAGGCTAATACGTATTATATCAGGCTCCTTTCTGTTTAACTCGCCCCTCAGAAATAATTCTCCCATTGTAAACGATTATGGTATAAGCTAGGGGGACTTGAGTGGCTGCGTTTGTAAAAAAGAGAAAAAGAAAGAGGTTACGACGAAGCGGGTTTTTCTTTTTCTTTTACTTCTGTTGAGTAAGAAGATGCAGCGAAGGAGTAGGAGAAAAGTAATGGTCAATAAAACGTGGGTATAGACAGTGACGTGTCATCGATGATGCAGCTGCTGGGACTGAAGAAGAGAAAGTTATTTCTTCCACAGTTGGAACGTGTAGTCGAGAAAATTTTCTTAATTAATTTTACGAGCTGTTATTGTTGGATGACCAACCTACGTATACACGCCGAATCATGTCAAACAGATAACTAAGATTCTGTCGTTAGTCATTACGAACTCAAAAACAAGGTAAAAGTCCGTGTGACTCAACACCAAAACTAAGGGCCGGATTTTTCGGTTATAAGTCGATGCGCGCCAATAGAGCTGAGCTTTTTGTACCATCCTTTGCGGACGTCGGCAGTAGATATTCTTGTGTCACGTAGGTTGGTGGATATGATATGTCGGATTTTCTTAGTAAATAACAGTGACCACGTGTCATTTTTTGATCTTGCCAATTTAGAAAATGTGATGCAATACCATGGAATGATTAGTATTCATTCTTAGAGCAAGTTTTATTATTAAGAGTTTGTTTTAGAGTGGTCACATTAATATTGAAGTCATTAGTGACCACTAAGCGATACACGAGTGGTTTACAATGTTACAATGTTTTCGAAAGTGAGATATACATTTTGTTTATAGAAAATTATGTGTTTTTAGAATGGTATGGTGTTTTTTTTTTATTATGTGTTTAGAAAATCTTAGAGCAAGTTCTTTTGATGTTTCACGCGAATTATTTTATATCACTGCTTTCGATACATCGTTATCCACTGATGCATTTTGTAGAGAAATTTCTATAACGGAATTTTGCGAAATAACGCTCAACTTTCCTCTTGTTCACTATATTCTGTGTAAACGCTCCGTTTGTGTTCCGAGTGATCTTTGTAGCATTATTATCAAGTTTGTGTTCATATAAGAAAATTATACGAATATCAAGAAAATTTATACTTGGAATAAATGTTTAAAAAGTAGCTAAAATGCACAACTTAGGAAAAAGTGTTTCGAACATAATATGACTCTGATAATGGATAACCGAACTGTATAAAAGGTTATCTCATAAACAATCATACGGTGGAAACAGGAATACAAATGTTGACATGTAATAAAAATCCGGCATTTCATATGCACCAACCTAATAATTAGTAAAAATTGCATAAGGAAATTTTTATATGTTGTGAAAATTATTTATTTCGTAGGCCCATTTACGAATTTTATACGACGGTTCACATTATCGATGTTAGGCCACTCGATATAGATCTGTATTATATATTTTTATTAACCTATTTTGCGATTAAAAAATAGCTGTGGTTGAACCGAATAATTTCAGAATTAAATTTAACAAACACTGTGTCAGTATTGAGGTATCAATTTAAAAAACATAATTAAGAGTCATTTTAGAATGTGTAAAACAGAAGTAAATTATTTATGAATTCCTTTATCAACTACGGATTTCTTCTCGGATAGAAATATTTCTTTTTCGCGCTTATTCATACGTAATGTTTAATTTATATTTAGCTTGAAACTACAGATCGTCGTAGAATTCGTCTAGAATTTGGTTATGTAAATTTGATTTCAACGAACGTGGTTAAGTTTCGGCAAAGATATTTTTACCAATCGTTTCAAAAGCTTTCAATTCTTGCGAAATCTGTTTTTCAGAGCACGGTATTATTTATAAAGCGAGACGTGAAATATTTTCTTGTTTCGCAATCATGATCAAACCAATCGCGCGCGTTTCGATTGTTGCACGACCGAAAGTATGAACTCCGTAATTCTTTGCAATCGACAGCGGTGCAGGTAACGTTCTGGCCAAACATTCATTAAACTTTCCTACCGCTGTATCCATCATTCCATGATGCAATCCACTTTTATCTATTATGCAAAATGTTTCGTATTGAAAAAGAGTAAACCGCCATTGTCGGAATAAAATAAAATGTATAAATAAAATAGGCGGGCCGGAATGCTAAGGTGAATGGAACACAACTCGATGCAATTGAACACAACATACATTCATGACTATATAATGCGAGCAGTTCTGTTTTCCATTGCGTTTCAGCAATCGAATGCAAGCTCGAGCTTCAAAATAAAGGCGATAAAGAATTCACATGGGAGAATACGGAATAGATGGGAAATTGACTTTTTTGTCCAATTTCACTGTATCAATCATCAAAATGTTAACGATAAAAATAATTTTTAGATTTTTCCTTTCAATCTTCGCGTCGTGCAATATTCAACCGTTTCAATGAATCCAAAATATGAAGTAAACGTATCGACGAAATACTCGAGGAACGTGTAACTTAATTTTAATGCACGGAATATTATAAAAGTGAATAATAACTAGATACCGTGAATGTTTCGCGAATATACAATTATTTTGTTAAATCTTTAAATTTGAATATTCTGTATCCAACTTATATTTATAATAGTCAACTTATATATTTTATAATTTTAGCCGATAGAAATTTTATCGAATACAAATTTTTTCGAAACAATCAACTTATAATTGGTAGTTGGAATTTGTGTCAATTTATAATCGGTAGTTGGAATTTTCTCAAAGAATAAAAACTAATATTTAATTGCAATATTAAATTTCTTAACTGTATACGAAACATTTGCAGATATACATATTTTGTATCGTCAATTTTTACTACTATATTTGTGTATTTATACACACAAAGATAAATATCACTACGCTTGGCTGTTTATCACGATACGAATAATACAAACACTTTTTGATCTTCAGACTCCCGATCGTTTCCGTATTTTTCGCGACACACATTGTTTACGTTTCATACAAAGAAAATTCAAGCGACATCTATTATTCTAAAGTTGTCGTGCGTTCTTGGAAAGTTCTATTGCAAGTTGAAGTCCGTTACAACTTGAAAGGAGAGCATTGTAGCACACTAGCCACGAGACTTATTGTTACTTTCTTCTTTCAAAATTGCATTCTACTTGAAGCATGGTATCGAGTCGTAAAATAATATGAACTATAAAATTACCCTTTCTATCCGTCCAAATGAAAATGATATATTTTCAAAGCAACGATCTTTATTTAATCCATTTTCCTCAACGATAATACCAACCGATATAATTCCATTCTCACGATTTAATAAATCGAATCAATTATTCAAAACAGCCAAGATTTAAAAAAAAAAAAAAAAAAGGAAAAAAAAGAAACAGCTATTTACAGTCATTTAGAACGATCGTTTGCGTCTCCGTAATTCACAACGAAGAGACAAACGGTAGCGAAATATCGAAAGAAAAACGAAGCAAAGTGCACGATGATTAAAAGGACGGTTACTCGGTTCTAAAAGCAGAATCGCTCTCGGATCAACGGCTATCGGATACCGCAAATTGGGACAATTACGTTATTTCCGTCCGATAACCTACATTGCGAAGTAGTCTGACGCATGAATAAATAATTTCTTCCAGAAAATCTGACGTCTGACACGAAAACCAGCAGACTGTACGAATTATCACTTGCATGGCGGAGTACCGTCTGTCTAGAGTAACCAGATGGGAGGGGAATATTATCCTTCCTTCGTGCAGAGCGTTCCGATCAAATTCGGTTTCACTTGCGACACAGACGCGACTCGACCCCGCGTCCACCTCCGTCCTTATCGATTTAGAAACGATCCAAATTTATAACGCGCTCGATATTTACCTGCAGGAAGCTTCGCCGGTGTCTGGCGTGACGCGCAACCAGTCGCCGCAGCTTTACTCGATACCCGCTCGCTAATAATTGATGCGGTGCATTGGATAACGCAATTAACGGTTTATTATTGATGGGAGCAGAGCGAAACGCGGCGTGTCGTATAGTAAATTACCATTCGATAAATGCGTGGAGATTGCGACATGAAATATTGCGATACGCGAGATTGCGGTACAAAGTAGCTGACTGTTGGTTGCAACTTGCCTGTGCCGGTGTATCAATCAGTGTGGAAATACCACACACGCGTCCATTAATATGCATGTCAGCGTATAAATAGATAAGTTGGTGTATTGTGGTTGTGATAGAGGTTCGGACAAGGGTTAATGAAAAATGAGCTTGGACTTATGAGCTCGTTTTTGTTTGGGTCGGTTCAAACGGTAATTTTTAATCCTCGGACTGCGGTGGACGACTCGAGAACGATCCGTTAGAATGATCTGTTGCATAGATAGGTCAATTTTGAGATTACTTTTTTTTCCTTTTTGTAAGGAGAAGAAAGAGAGAGAGAGAAAGGGAAAGAACGGAAGAGGTAGTCAATAACACTTTTCGGAAGGGGTTTTCAGAGATGACCAAATATTTGCACGTGGGGTTACTTGGTTTATTAAAATTTACTAAAGTTAATATTACTATTTGTTTTGGGAAATTAATAGGTTGCGCGTCCACGTGGTCAGACGAAATGAACAATTATATATTTGAACAATAACATTCCTTTTATTATAATATAAAGAATTACCTTACTTTAGTAACACAAATGAATAACAGAAAGAATAGAATTGAGAATTAGAATAAGAGCTATTATTTAACACGTGTTTTCTCAACGAGCGTGTCTCAAGAACAGGAAGAACTCAAAAAGAATTTGTGATAAAGTGTGCACATAGATGTCGGGCAATTCGATGGCCGAAGTCATCCATGTTCTTCTCTAGTTAAACGGCGCGTATTTTAACACTATTAACTTTATTGATACACTTCTCTGTCTCGCCACTCTCTTCCCTCGCACAACAATCATACAATAATGCCTCGCGCCCCGAACATTCACGCACTTAAGTATCCACCCTCAGTCGCTCTATCTTTTCTTCCACACGCATCCCTTTCCACTCGCACCCAAAATCTTAGCATCCATTCCTTCCAATCGCGCAGCCACGTACACTTCGTTCTCACGGCCCAGTTTCTCGGTCCCAAACATATCTTAGACAGAACCCAGACAGTCTTCGCAAACGCTCTTTCGACCACTCAAGACTTTCGTCCCCGGTCACACTTTTCCAAACATACCCGGTTCAGTCTCACTCGCAACCATAAATCTATTCGCACCACCACTCAATAGGCCCAAACATCGGCGCTGTCCTTTCGTAGGTATTGGCGACTCTTACATTTTTTTTTTTAATATATTTGTAGGAAGAGTAGTGTACATTGAAGTGCTTCTACAGTGGTTGGCTTAAAAATTGACTCAAACTATGTTTCCACGACTCTTTTATATTATTTTCCAATTGGAAACGAGGTACCATCGTATTTGTGAGGCCGAAAACTTGAGACCTAGGTTTTACGAAGGGTCTCTTGATCTCGCACGCACCAAGACACTCTCTATCTATATATTTCTAATCCTTTTGATGTTTGGTTCATAGGTTGGTGATAATTTATAAGTAAAACACGGTTGACGCGACATAANTAGTAACACAAATGAATAACAGAAAGAATAGAATTGAAAATTAGAATAAGAGCTATTATTTAACACGTGTTTTCTCAACGAGCGTGTCTCAAGAACAGGAAGAACTCAAAAAGAATTTGTGATAAAGTGTGCACATAGATGTCGGGCAATTCGATGGCCGAAGTCATCCATGTTCTTCTCTAGTTAAACGGCGCGTATTTTAACACTATTAACTTTATTGATACACTTCTCTGTCTCGCCACTCTCTTCCCTCGCATTTTTTTTTAATATATTTGTAGGAAGAGTAGTGTACATTGAAGTGCTTCTACAGTGGTTGGCTTAAAAATTGACTCAAACTATGTTTCCACGACTCTTTTATATTATTTTCCAATTGGAAACGAGGTACCATCGTATTTGTGAGGCCGAAAACTTGAGACCTAGGTTTTACGAAGGGTCTCTTGATCTCGCACGCACCAAGACACTCTCTATCTATATATTTCTAATCCTTTTGATGTTTGGTTCATAGGTTGGTGATAATTTATAAGTAAAACACGGTTGACGCGACATAAATGATTATTAACGAAAAGAAGAAGAGCGCGAACAGTTTTTGAATTATAGAATTCAAAGCTACTAAAACACTGTTTCATCGAGTTTATCAGAGTACTTGGGACGAATTTTCAAACTACAAACGGTAGTTACGCGCGCTTTGTCACAGTTGCAGGTGTTTGTTGCATTTGTGGGAAGCGTAAGCGACGCGTGGCTCTTTTTACGGCACTCAAACTATCTCGCACCACCTCATCGTATATCTAAATAATCAATTTACTACTGGCCATAATCGTAACCACGAGTTAGCGAGTTTATGTCAGCCGAGCCACCGTAACTACGTGGCTTCGCGAAGCATAAATATTATGGAGCATTCCGTATAAAGCAGCAGAGTTCCGAGTTATTCTCTTTCCCTTTCTCCTATTAGTACCTTCTTCGTTCTTCCTCTTTTTCCATTATAATTGTCGCACTTGATTATTATTGTTAACTTAAAATCTTGGTAATATTCATTGCACATCATGCATCTACTGCTTTATCGATGTTTCGTAATGAATCGCTGAATGATTTCGGTTTTGGCGTCTTTCATGATTAGTTTAGTGGAAAAGATAAAAATTGTAGAAACTGAATGCATTTTTGTTTTGTCCTTGTTTACACAATAATTATTATAGTGTATAGTGATTTTTATTTCACTTATTTCGTTGGAATGATTCATTCATTTTATTATAGTTTTAGAATATTGAAAAATAATTTTTTAGTTGCGTTCATTATAATTATTATAGTGTATTGCAATTTTTATTTCACTTATTTCGTTAGAATGATTCATTCATTTTATTATAGTTTGAGAATATTGAAAAATAATTATTTAGTTGTGTTTATTAGTTTCCAGTTGCAATGGTATCGAATGTGTTCAAATCAAATATGAATAATATAAAATTATTTATAATTATACTTTGCATACTAGTTTACATAAATCAAAAAATACAAGAATAATTTCTTTCATCGGTAAAAATTGATTATAGTATGAAATGTAAATGTAATACAAGGAACTACTATTTTAATTAATCAATATGTAAACATTGGTTCCTATTCAAAAAGTGTCCATTTGAATTTCACATACTGTATTGCTTTTTAAATTTTTCTGTAAATAATAGTACACATTTAAAGTTCAGTCTGCACTTAGTATTAATTAAAATACTTCGAAGCATTAAAATAGCTACGGTTAATATTGTATTAGTGAAATTTACATTANGTTTGAGAATATTGAAAAATAATTTTTTAGTTTTGTTCATTATAACTATAATAGTGTATTGTAATTTTTATTTCACTTATTTTGTTGGAAAGATTCATTCATTTTATTATAGTTTTAGAATATTGAAAAATAATTGTTTAGTTGTGTTCATTATAATTATTATAGTGTATTGTAATTTTTATTTTACTTATTTCGTTGGAATGATTCATTCATTTTATTGTAGTTTGAGAATATTGAAAAATAATTTTTTAGTTGTGTTCATTATAACTACAATAGTGTATTGTAATTTTAATTTCATTTATTTCGTTGGAATGATTCATTCATTTTATTGTAGTTTGAGAATATTGAAAAATAATTTTTTAGTTGCGTTCATTATAATTATTATAGTGTATTGCAATTTTTATTTCACTTATTTCGTTAGAATGATTCATTCATTTTATTATAGTTTGAGAATATTGAAAAATAATTATTTAGTTGTGTTTATTAGTTTCCAGTTGCAATGGTATCGAATGTGTTCAAATCAAATATGAATAATATAAAATTATTTATAATTATACTTTGCATACTAGTTTACATAAATCAAAAAATACAAGAATAATTTCTTTCATCGGTAAAAATTGATTATAGTATGAAATGTAAATGTAATACAAGGAACTACTATTTTAATTAATCAATATGTAAACATTGGTTCCTATTCAAAAAGTGTCCATTTGAATTTCACATACTGTATTGCTTTTTAAATTTTTCTGTAAATAATAGTACACATTTAAAGTTCAGTCTGCACTTAGTATTAATTAAAATACTTCGAAGCATTAAAATAGCTACGGTTAATATTGTATTAGTGAAATTTACATTAACACTAGAACTACCGGAGTGGTCAAAATGACTGGTTTGAAACTCATATAAATTCTATAAATTCACAGTGATGGATTTTTAGGAACTTCTCGTGATTTTCTGTAACGAACACTAACAAAGATTTATTTTTTTTACATTTCATATTTTCTTTAAACAATTATTATTTTGAATTTTTTTGTTTAAATAGGTATAGTTTAATCGTCGGTAGTTCTAGTGTTAAATTCATTTGCTTATTTAGTAAGTATCTTTTTCTTTTTTTTGCTTTTTTTAAGAAGATGTAGTATAAAATTTAAGTTCACGATCGATTAAAAAACGATCGAAAGAAGATTCTTTAATATCGCTCCGTTTTTATTTTGAATCGATTTAAGGTAACCATGATTTTAAGAGAACTATCTAGGGAAAGATGTAGTAATAATATTATGTTATACTCACGTTATGCCTCGGTGACCAGGAATTGCACATAATGGAGGCATCTTCCAATATACGACTCTGCAAAACGAAAACTTACGGTTTTTAAGTGTTTCACTTTCCTCTACACTTTCGTGTACCTTCTTTCGTACATTTTAAGTTCGTACAAATAAAAATTTCCTAATTTTTTAATGCTCTTTCAATATATTTATTTGAAAATATTTGTCAGCAATTTTCATCGATCGTGCAACATTTCTAATACATTTAATTATTCGTAATACGATTAATATAATATCGTATTATAATTTTTCCGAGAGCACGTTATAATTATTACAAAATTATAGGATAATATTTCATTATTAATATTACAGACTGTCTATATGTATTGTTACATTTATAATGTAGAAACACAATGAATAATTTATCAACCATGCCAAGTATACCATTGATTCTACGAAGTAGAAATTAAAACCTTCCATGTTGCTTATTATATTTTATGCTTGTTTCCAATTTTTCTGTGAATTTCGAAACAAACTTTAACATTTATATTTATAAATTACTTTTTAAACAATTCATGCAATCATCGACTAAAATACGTCACAGATATATCGTTCATACGTGTTTTATAAATAGTAAAACTAGCAGATTTCGTTAATTGATTGTTTTATGACAAATATTTCCAATTGAAAAATATTTTTTGCATGCGAATAACATTTTAGAATTTATATTTAATTGAAAAATATTTTTTTCATGCAAATTACATTTTAGAATTTACATTTAATTGAAAAATATTTTTTTCACGCGAATAACATTTTAGAATTCATATTTAATCAAGAACCTATTGATCTATTTAGTTCATATTTTACAGTTGTCAGGAATGCAACGAAAATAATTTAATCGGATTGTGGGTTTAAAATTTTGCAATTTTTGGTGAAAAAAATTATGATATCGTTCAATTTCATTTAATATATTTATTTATAATCGAAAGCAAAAACTAACGCGGTGACACATGAGATATACGAAGAAATATAGCATCCATATATATTGTTACGTTCTTCTGGAGGTCTTAACCCTTTGCACTCGAGGGCTCCGGAGCGGAGCCATTTAAAATTTGTCTTCAAACTCGAGGGCTCCGCTATGGAGAGACAATGCAAATAATATTTAGTTGATACCATAAGGACAAAGACAAATCGCTTTTGCTGACAAATAACGATCGCGGCTCGCGGATAACGACGTTCTCGATAACAGCATATTTTTAATTCAAATTTATACCCCGATGTGACAAATGAAAGAAGAATTTGTGAGAATTACAGTGATATTGAAAGTAGTAGCGATGAATTACAAAATGTAATAATGTTATAGTTTTTTGTTTTCTTATATACCACATCATTTGAATCTATAATCGATTAAAAAAAAATAATAACATACAATGATGTCTTTTCTTTGAATACGCGCATCATTTACGTATATATAAATTCAATTTCACTGAAACTGCTTCGAGTTGCTGGTAATATGAGTGAAAAAAAAACTTGGAGTGCAAAGGGTTAAATGTTGTTGAACTCCTAGAAATAGGTGCCGACTGCTTAGAAACTCAGTCGAGAATGGAAAGCTGAGAAAATCTTACAATTTGACGCTTTGACCCAAATTGTCTGTCTAGACTAAATGTTTCAAATATTAAGTAGATACTTATGAAGCGATCTTTTATATCCACATAGATATTTCATCTTCATATTCCGTATTAATTAAACTGTATCCTTAAATCCTCAAAGGATGTATGAGGTATAAAGATTTGTATTATTTTATAAAGACTGTATAAATTCGTTCTATTTGATAAAAAATATCAGGAATAGAAGTAAAATTTTGTAAAAGCTTTTTGCGACACGAGAGAACGACTTCGAGTAGAAAACCTAAAGGAAATTATATTCAAAAAATATTTTTACAGGTTTCATCGGAAAGACATTTTTGGATTTAATATTTTTTTAGAATTTTGTTTTTCATAGAATTCGTTAATATAATGTGTAACATAGACTAGTTTTTTAAATGAAAGAGGATTGGTATTATTTTTTGAGATTAGCTTAAAAATGGTATCCTTTTTTTAAATAAATTAAGGTAAAAATAGAGTAACAAATTAGCTGAATAAATCAAATATGAAAAAATTGGATAAGCGATGGTAGTAAAATTTCAATTAAGAATAAAAAAAAATTAGTGGATATAATAAAACAAATGTTACGATATGAGAATTATGAGATTTAAATAGCGAATAAATTTTCGATATTGAACAAGTTTGAAAATCTCGAAATAAGTATCGATCGAGCTTCTAAATATTAAGATACGTTCGTAATGCAGAAATTTAGTTTACTGCGGCTGCTTTTTATTAAAAATCACATGAATTTTTTAACGCTTGATTGAAAACAGGAACTCGGAACAGGCGATACATAACTTATGCCTTTCTTTATCTGAAATACTTATACACCTTCCCCAAGAATATCTAACAAACATATTTTCGTTTCTAATATATTCAATTCTTTATCAGCAACATTTATAATAACTTCTTTCAACACAACTATTTAAAAACTGTTTACAATCTTGGCGAAATTTATACGACAAAGTACGTATCAATTTATGATATAAATCTAAAATAGTATTACATTTTGTGAATCTAAAATTTTTTGTTTAATTTAAAAATATTTTTAATTTAAGATATTTTAAAATTAAATTTATATAAAAAATAAATCTAAAATAGTATTACATTTTGTAAATCTAAAATTTTTTGTTCAATTTAAAAATATCTTAAATTAAAAATATTTTTAATTTAAAATATTTTAAATTAAAAATATTTTTAAATTAAACAAAAAATTTTTAAGAAGCACGAACGTATAGTTGCAAACGAGGACAGCTGAGTTTGTGGCATCGGTCGCGAATAAATTTCTACGAACCGTCCGATGATCCACGCGGCGAAATATTTCTCCGAGCTGACAGAAATCCGTGCATATCGGCGCGGTTTATCTGTCAACGGGGCTTAATATTCATCTGGTTTGTATATTTTATTCCCGGCAATCGCGTAATATGTATATTTAAAGCGCGCCGCTAAGATTGACAGAATCGGGCCATCCCGGCGTCGCGACGCCGCCGTCACAAATTAAATGAGTCATTTTAGGAACTGCGCGGAACTAGGTAATTCAATATCGTTCTCATTAAAGTGTCGGCCAATTCTGAGTTCGATCGGTACCGATGACAATGATCTCGTCGTTATAGTAGTCGTGATTTATATGAATACTTCATCCCTTGATTCCCTTTTTCAACTTGTTTCGGCTATTTTGTTTTATAGTAATTATACCATCTTGATGTTCCATGCATATTTTAAAGGTGACGAACCTTTTTGCCATTAGAGGTCACATTTAAATTAGGCAGTAGTAAAGGAGGCTGGTATAATTTTTTTTATAATATCTATTTAATTCTATCAATTTTCAAATTTTCAAATTTTTGTAATCTATGTAATCAAATTATATTAATACGCGGAGGCAGCTATTATTTTTTTATAATACTTATTTAGTTCTACTAGTTTTAAAATTTTCGTAATCTATATAATTAGATATTAATTAACATGCGGAGGCCGCTATAACTTTTTTATAATATTTATTTAATTCTATTAATTTCCAAATTTTCGTAATCTATATAATTAAATATTAATTTATACGCGGAAACCGCTATAATTTTTTTATAATACTTATTTAGTTCTACTAGTTTTCAAATTTTCGTAATCTATATAATTAAATACTAATATATACGCGGAAACCGCTATAATTTTTTTTATAATACTTATTTAGTTCTATCAATTTTCAAATTGCAATCTATATAATTAAATATTAAATAATTCAAGAGCTAGCTTTTATGAAAGCCGCACAAGAAACCCCAGCTATATTTTACACGATCTTGTTGCTAAGCTTGATACTGATCAAATATATAAATATATAAATCTGTATACATATATATAATTTTTTGTTGATCATTTGAGCCATTCACACGAGAAATCAATCAACTCCATAAAAGAGAAAGTGTTTTATTGAAACTAAAATAAAAATCGAAATAGACATACAATGCATAAATACACATGTAGCCTTCGTATAAAGACATGTAGAATGGATGATGTAGAATATCCTTGGTGTAATCGTTATTAATACCACAACTTTTGGGTGACTAAGGGAGTTAACCCTCTATGGGACCGTGTAACTTAAAAGTTACAAATTAATGTATCTATATTTAAAAAAATTTGTTTCATCTAATTGTCACTTTTCTATTAAATTTGATTACTGTAAAATCTATAATTTGATTACTGTAGCAATTATTAATTTAAGAATTTTCAAATCAAAGTGAAAAACTGTAAGCAATCGGATTTTTTTCTCTGACAAGCAGACAAAATTCGGGCTACAAAGAGTTAATCGATTTGACCTGTGAACGGCTCACTTATACCGATCTTCCAGCAGAATTAATTACAATCTTGTGTAGTTTCAGAACCTCAAAATAAATTCTGCTAAAGGATTAATAGCAAAAAAGAAAATACAAAAAATAAAAAAAATTCAAACGAATACCATTCTATCTTACTCGACAGTANTTCTATTAAATTTGATTACTGTAAAATCTATAATTTGATTACTGTAGCAATTATTAATTTAAGAATTTTCAAATCAAAGTGAAAAACTGTAAGCAATCGGATTTTTTTCTCTGACAAGCAGACAAAATTCGGGCTACAAAGAGTTAATCGATTTGACCTGTGAACGGCTCACTTATACCGATCTTCCAGCAGAATTAATTACAATCTTGTGTAGTTTCAGAACCTCAAAATAAATTCTGCTAAAGGATTAATAGCAAAAAAGAAAATACAAAAAATAAAAAAAATTCAAACGAATACCATTCTATCTTACTCGACAGTAATTCTAATTATTTCGAGAAACCACAATTTTGGCATAAAAAAAAATAAAAAGTAAACGTCCGATGTTCAACAGATTAACAAATTGTCGAGCTCGAAGAGCATTACTTATGTACCTCTCTATCGGATAAGCACACTTGTTCATTATTCTGCAGCTTATATTCGAAACATTGTTTTATACGCACACCGATGCAGCCCAAAATTGTGCCACGCTAATTATTCAAGACACCGTGTATGCACACGGCGGAACAATGGTGTCTGTGTGCGTACGTTTACAGTGGTATCGGAAAAAAATGCTGTTTCAAAAATTTTCAACGAATCTCGATGCATACACGCGTGACACGTGAATTTGCGTGCACACGTATCTCTACCTTTCACGCGTGTGTCATCAATCAACGCGTACGCCAGTGTACCGCGCGTCTGTGAGCGTTGATACGATCATGTGTGCTTTGCTGGAAACTGTACACAGTGCATCGACTGCAAATACGAAGCTCGAGCAACGTCAATGACATGCACACAAACACACGTTGCCACAAACGCGTGTGTACTCGCCAATTTGCCATTGTTGGGCATTGATTAAAACTGCGTCGATCCTTCTTCAAGTGTTTTAATTGAACATTTAACTGAACCTTACTCAGGGATAGGATATGATACAATTAACGTAGTTTGTACGTGAATTAAAAATTTCTATGGTAGTTTAGATTAGGCTGAAAAATTGTTCTTAACACATCTTAAGCGGGAAACGACTAAACTCGTTTTGTGTATGTTGTTATTAAAGCGCGGGAGACGACTAAACTCGTTTTCTACGAATTATCGGTGGCTTTTTTGGCGACAAAGTGATTTTTTTACAATAACTTGACTTTGTTTTACATTAAATTCATAAAAATGAACCACGATGGAATAGAATGTGACGATCAAGAATTGTTTAAATTTTTTATTTTCTTTCATTTTCGATTTCTGAGACAGTATCTTTATCTTTATAAAGTGAATAAAGAAATTAATTTTTAAGAAGAAACTGAAAGTTTTATTAAAAAATTACCCATAGCACAAAAGTTATAGCTATTTTATGCACAAGTAATTTTGCGCGCGAATTGCAACAAATCGCCCGCTATATGTGTGTGTACTTATTATATTTTTGATATACATTAGAGCTTTAAATTTAATTCAAAGAACGATGATATATATCTTAACAATTTTTTAAATAGTTTGTAGCAGATTTAAAATCATTGTTATACATTATTAAAAACCTAAGAATAATTTTGATACTGAAAAAAGCTTGAATAAGCAGTTATTTCGAAATGGTCATAATAATTTGATCACCCACTGTATCTCTACTAAAGGAATTATATTTATAATTATTTGTCTGTGAAAATCTGAAATAAATCAGGATAAATTTCTTATACTACTTTAAACTCGTTCCGAGAAGACCCAATAATAATTGATCATCTTTTATTAGCAATTTTGAATATACTCCTCGCCATTCTATTTGGTGCAATATCTATTCTAGTGAAGAGGTAAATTACATTGAGCAGGGAGATTTTAAATATAATTCTTGGAACCAGTTCAGTTTGAAACGAAACTTTCTTAAACTATACCTAGTTATGTAAATTAAATTCTTGTATTAAGATTCACGAAATTTTTCTGGCGAAAATTATGTTTTCAATTTTTAATATATAAACAAGATTATCTTACGCGAAACTTTTTAAATCGAGAGACAATCTATTATAAATAATTCTTAATATTTCTTAATAACTGAATTTTTATTAACACATAATTTCTTTTATAACTTTTTATCAAATTTAATATTTTAATCTACCATTGAATACTTCATCATAAACTCAAATTATTTGTTACTAAAAAGCACCCAGTGATTCAAACTCACCACTTTCAATTAATTACCACAAAAATTACATTATTGCAATACATATAACCCTTTCACTACGGTGCTCTCAAAATTGAAAGACCACTTGGTATACTAATCGATACAGTTTTTCTTGATATAACAAAAACATACACAGAAAAATTCAAGTATATTGTTTAACTTAAATGATGGCAGATCATACGTAAATGAAAATATAAATAGTTCCATGACACAAAAGACGTCTATGCAAGCTTTTGTCGGATGATTATTTAATTTTCAAAAACGTATATACACGCTCTTCGTAGCGAAAGGGTTAAACAAAGAAATAGATGGCTAAAAACCAAACCTAATTTTAATTCGCTGTCTTTCATATTTCTAACAATCTCACAAAATCGATCTTTGATCCAAAATACATCATACCACCGCTTTAAAAAAAGCCTAATTTCCTCCCAACAATTTACTTTTGAACAGTCGAAGCACAAAACTCTCCTCGCCATTTACCGAAACATTCATACCGGCTAGAAATGAAAGGAAAAAATAAAATAAAATAAAAAAAGGAAAAAAAAAACGTTCCATCCATCATTCATCCACGTTATTACGAGCATTTCAATTTCACGTAGAATTTCGAATTCTCGTTTCATATGTACATATTCGCTGACGCACTGGTGTATGTACGTTACAACGCCAGGCTGCATCGCCAGCATAAAGGACAGTGTGTGCACCCTCGCGCGCGCGCGCGCGCTCAGCCACGTGCACAGGGACGCGTATCCTGTTCCGAGACGAAACACATTGGCGACTGTCGCGCGAGCAAACAGCCGCAGTCGAAACAGTTTGCCCGGCTAATTGATTTTCCTTGGTATCCTCGATTCGGCGTAACCGGTGCATGCAACGCGCTGCAACGTCCAATATACGGAGACAAGCGGTCCGCTCGCTCTCTCGCTCGCGTGCTCGCGCGCGCGCACGTGCATCGACAAGTCCAATCGGAAACTGCCGTTTGATTATCAGACAGGCTGCGCTCGGCCGATTGTAAATCAACCGCAAAACTCCGCGCCGCGGAATTATACGGGACATCGTGGATCGTTTCGACGATCGATCGATGTCGTGTATGGTAGTCTGGTACAGTACGGTGTTCGAGACGCGAATTGGGAACGTATGGTATATTTGTTGCTACATATGTAGCTGATGCATCCGCCATTGCGTTGGCGATTTTGCGTTGGGAATTAAATTTTTGTTCGCGTGCGATTCAAAATTCAACATAAATTCCTCGGATTTGCTTCTTGCCGCTTTGGCACGCTACGTGGCTACTGAAACGTGCCACGGTTACGATCTCACGGTTAACGTATCAATCTTCGAGTTTTGGAAATTAGCAGCCAAATCGGAGAATTGATTCTGCTTAACAAAATCTTGAATAGGATTATGGACAGTGGAACTATCGACGATTAAGATAGACTTGTTTGTAGCAAAGAAATCAAGATGATGAGTATTTGAAAATATACTTATAATAAGGGTAATTCTTTGTGCATATTTTGTACAGAGAATTGTGGAAGATCCCTAAAAATGCGCTGCTGTAAATTTATACAATTTCTATGAGAAATTATGAACCAGTATAATTTCTATGAGAAATTACGAATCAGTATAATTTCTACGAGAAATTACGAATCAGTCTAATTTCTATGAGAAATTACGAACCAGTATAATTTCTATGAGAAATTACGAACCAGTCTAATTTCTATGAGAAATTACGAAAAAGTATCTATAATAAGGGTAACAATTCTTTGTATATATTTTTTACAAAAAGTCAGAAAATCCCCCAAAATATATCACTGTAAATTTGTAAAATTTTTATAAGAAATTATGAACCAGTCATTTTGACTGGTACGGTAGTTCTAGTGTTAACTGTTCCGACATCCTATAGCTAATAAAACTAATTGCATAAGTCCATGATCACTTCGTTCAAAACAGAGATGTTCGAAAAAGAAGAATGTAACAAATTTCTTATATCTAGATCCTATACCAAGGATCTGTATTTTGGCTTGAATATTTAATATTTATATCAATATATGAAACAAACATATTTGCAATTGAATGGTTGATGTTTTTACAAGATTTTTGCTAGACTTTAAAATATCTTTTATAATTATCTATATTTTCAATTATCTATTATAATATTTTAAGTATTAGAAGCACGTTCATTGACTTATACTACTTATGTTCTCTGAGGCTCATAAGCAGACGTTGGGGCTTTCGACAGTTTTGTTATTCCTTTTTGTTTTTTTTTTTTTTTACTGTTCTTGTAGTTACAATCATGAAATTATCTTAAACTTAATTAGTGTCTTAAAAATATTGTTACGAGCGAATGGACGCGTTACCATTGACCGTAACTACTGAATATTGGCATGATCGTTGCTACAATGCTAACAACGGGTTCATTGTAATTTATTATCAATTATTTATTTATGTCCTATATCCAGAATTTTGTTTTCTAATCGGAAAAAAATTAAAACTGATCAAAACTCCCCATTTCGGTTAAAAAATTCTGGAACCAATAATTTCTATAAATGGACTGTTTGATATCATTATAGTTATATGCATAGTAGTAAAATTGAGTAGCATAGCCGTAAACAAATAAAACAAAATTTTTAAAATATAGATATATAGATGTGTAGTTTCCAAATTACATGATGTTATAGATGATTAATACGAAACAATTAATTAAATAATTATTAAATGTTTCAATACGTCTCGTTACAATTCATCGATTTTACTACTTTCAAGTAAATTATTTAAAAAAATGTATTGTTATAATCCCATAAATGTTTTCATAATATATATGTACCTCAGATATATTATTGACAAAACGAAGTATGCGTAATGAAAATAAAATTCTTTGTCCAGAAAAGGAAGAATTATCGGACGAGCAGAAAGACAGAGGAGGCGATCTTCTTCGCGGAAGTTTGACTGATAATTAACTAAATTTACCAAGGGTTGCGAGTCAAAGTGTGAAGTCGTGTTCCAAGTCTTTCTGCACTTCGACGCTCCACTACGCTGGTTAATAACAAATGAGCCAAGCTTCGCCCCTTCACTTTTGTTATAATCGGGGACACTTGCTCCCTTACAGTTACTGTCTACCATTCTCTATTATTCAGCAGATTCGTTTGAACCATTCTAAACATCGCTTCAACGTGCTTCTCCGTCTCGATCTCGATATCTCAATTCTCATTATCGTTCCTTTTTCTATATCCGCCATCCTATATGTGCGTAACGTTTAATATTTTCAAAGAGGATCAGTACGTGAAAATAAATTTTTCTGTGCCATGCTTAATTTGTTATTTTCGATGGTGCCTTGGACATTTAGATACTGATGTTGCTAAAAAAAAATGTTAGTGTAAAATTTTATGGACATTTAGATACTGATGTTGCTAAAAAAAAATGTTAGTGTAAAATTTTATGGACATTTAGATACTGATGTTGCTAAAAAAGACTGTTAGTGTAAAATTTTATGGACATTTAGATACACATTGGACATTTAGATACTGATGTTGTTAAAAAAAAATGTTAGTGTAAAATTTTATGAAGTAATTCAATTAAATTCAACAATTTCACTAGTTAAATTTCAAAAAATAGATATTTCATTCTAATTATTTAGAAAAAATCATTGTTTAGATATTCCTAACGTCATGAAATTTCATCAATTTCATACATTTCTAAAAATTAGTCAAGAAAATAAAGAATGACTATTTATCACTTCGATCATTTTTATTAATGTCAGTTTATTTTATAAAATTAATTTGTTTATTTTTAAAATCACTTAAGCTTCTTTAATTAAGCAACGGAATACTAATATGGCACTTTGAATAATATTATTTTTTCTGTTAGCAATAAATCATACAATCATCTTAAAATGCATACACCACACCGTTTTAATATGTTTAACGGTGTTTGATATTCTACAAGCATAATAATAATAATAAATATTGTTAAATAGCTCACGTAGGAATATATGACAACCCAGTTTTCCGATCGTAGCAGACATGGAGCGGATGGATAGCCATGAGAATTTATGTTCACGCGAGTCATTACTATTTCAAGTGAAAAACACAGATCTTGACGAAGCGCGAAGCGTCTAAGAGCCGCCTAAAGAGAATTTATAAAATTTCGTAATGCAGTATTCTGATTCGTAGACGCTCCTTCTGGTCCCCAGTCAACTCTTTACCAAGCGATTTTTTGCTTTTAATGCAGAATACGATTAAGTTACCGGAGGAACATCGTTTCACCTGATCCGTGCTGCGAAACGAATTACTCTAATTTCAAGAATTTCCAAGGCGATATTATAGCATTTCGCTCCCTTTTATCGATAGCCTGCTTGGACATCGCTTGAATAAATTATTTAAAAATATTTCAATCTATTATATTTCAATTCAATTAACTATATTTTAAATTATTCAAACGATATGTTATACTGTTTTATATTCGACTGGAAATTATTTCGAAATAATAGTACTAATTTATATTTCTCTGGATTATTTAATTAATTGGTTATTAAATGTTATTAAACGAAATGATTTCTTATTTCGTTTTATATTTGAATAAATGTTTTCTGAAATAACTTCTCGCAATGTCTCGTGCACACAGCCTCGCGTACGTGAAAAAAATCCAAGAAAGAGTTTATAAACATTGCAAAGATATATAATTTTTGTACGTTAAGAACTCGCAATTCTGAAAAACTAAAATCGTTAATTTTTAATAATATTTACTTCTGCCGAAGTTTCGACAACATCCGATCTCTCAGCGTGCCGTCGGAACTAGCGCTGCACTATATGCATTTATATAATTCTTGTCGATGCATATTCTATGACTAATGTACAATATTCATCAATAAGCGATGAACAAATTATGCGAATAATATTATCTTCAAGCATTCACATTTCTATTGTCCGTTAATTAAGCATCCATTTTATTTTTCATTCAATCACATGTTACATGACGCGTGTGTAATTTATTTCAAAGATAGTTTTAGCTAATTTTGTTTTAAAGCGTAAACATCCACCGCTTACTTAATTCTTTGCACTCCTAAATTTTTTTAAGTTTCACTTAAAGAGTTATTTTGGTAAGGAAAAAAAAATTATAAACGTTTACGATGTTTATAAATTGTTTTATTTGTTTGGTTAATTTGCTTTGCTTAAAAGAGAGAAATTGAATTCACGAAAGTATTGAGTTTAACTTAAAATCAGACCTTTAAAAATATATACATATCGCCATAGAGACATCGATGAAGTGCAATGGGTTAAGGGTATCGTTTTAAAAATAAATATCTTAGAAAGATTTCGGTAGACTAACGATAAATGTTAATTATTAAACAGCGGGTATATCGTTCTATGAAATTTTAATAGTCGACTATTTCCGTAAGAAACAATTTGTAAATCCTGCGATACCACGTCGCTTCTCTGTTCATCGATATTCCTTAATTTCCCGATACATAAACACTGCTTTCGATTTATCGCATTGGATCTATTTCTCCGCTACGCCAAATAAAAATAAGCGTACCGACGATCGATTCTCCTTCTGTAAAGTCGAAAAAGAACAGGTGTGTGAAACGCGTACAGTTTTCTCACGATCTGTCATTGAAGTGTTTTATCTTCGCTCGTGCATGATTTAATAATACCATGCTAATTCGATGGTCAATAATATAAGGTATGCCGGAATTACTATCATTCGAATCGATAGAAAACCACGTACTCTTGTTGCAATATCATAATTGTTATCCATCACGTGATGCACGAAATCTATCACAGAAATCGTCGTTTCCAACGGCGTCATTCGCTTATCGATCAACGTTGCTCGTGTTACTGGCTAATTTTCAAAAACTCAATCCTCCAACAATTTTTTCTACTTTTTTTTTCTATTTTTTATACAGATACGTATAATTGTAACGTTATCGGAAATCGTATTGCGATCGTTAACGGTAGAACTACCGAAGCAGTTAAAATAGCTGGCTTGTAATTTCTTATAGGAATTCTATAAATTTACGACGATACGTTTTTGAAGATTTTTCAGCATTTTTTTTGTCATAGATTTGGGTAAAGGATTGATATTTGCGGTGTGTATTTTTTAAAATATCTTTTATTTTGATTTTTTATGGTAGAAATAGATGTATTTTAATAGTTCTAGTGTCAAAGTAGGTGTATAAACGGAAACGATATTATGACCCGTCGCGAAAATATCACTTTGTGTTCGTCAACTAACGAAGTAGATGCCTTTATTGATATGAAGTTTCACTTATCGCGTCCGCTTTACGGCTACGCTGCTTTATGGCTGTTCATTTATGCGAACAGAATGGCGAAAAGCAGACACCAATGAAATAAATTTTATATATTCATTGAGAGGACTCATTGGGTGCATTGTTCAACGATGTTAACATTTCTTTTAAGGTACGAGAGTATCGATACATTGGAATTAACTAAAACTGTTTGATTAAATTGGCAAGAAAAAAGTAAATCGTTTAAAATACATTTTAAAATACCTGCGATTCAAAATTGGCAGATAAAATTAATTATGTTTCATTCATGGTGAAGTTTGATACGTAAACTTCTAGTTTTTATGTTATTAATTAACTAGATTCAATTTCATGAACAGTCTTAGGATTTAAAATTACTGTTCATATTTTTTATTTTTTATTTTCGGTTATAAAACGGTGCTTCTTACTTATGCATTGTTGTATTTTGAATAAATAGTAAAAATCTCGCATTATCACAGGTACCATGATTACTTAACTGCTATTAATTTTAGCGAATAATAATGTACTCTAATTATATCGAACTAAATTCTTAGAAACAAAAAAAAGTTTGTTTTAAATAAATTTAAAGTTGAGATCTATTTAACTTGAGAATCTGTCACTCAACCCTTTTCAATAAGTATAATCAATGAACATACTTTTTTTTCTTACACATATATCCGCTTCATAATATAAAAGCTCGTTCGTTCCAATTCGTTTCTCATACTTGCGATCCAACATTTAATATATTTCTATTTCGACACAATTAACTTCCTAAAACATTAACTTATTCGAGCCTACTCACTAAAACTTTTCGTTTTCTTTCATAACCGAATTATAGTTACCANAAATAAATTTAAAGTTGAGATCTATTTAACTTGAGAATCTGTCACTCAACCCTTTTCAATAAGTATAATCAATGAACATACTTTTTTTTCTTACACATATATCCGCTTCATAATATAAAAGCTCGTTCGTTCCAATTCGTTTCTCATACTTGCAATCCAACATTTAATATATTTCTATTTCGACACAATTAACTTCCTAAAACATTAACTTATTCGAGCCAACTCACTAAAACTTTTCGTTTTCTTTCATAACCGAATTATAGTTACCAAATTATAATATTCATCCCTACTTTATCCCTACCCACAATAAAATATATATTTTTATTTATTAATAACTTTTTTTCCAATACTCAACACTGAACCAGAATTCCTATAATCTCTGTCAAACTATAATCAACATCATTACTTTTTAAACCGCGCATCAATTCCATCCCTTTGCTTATCGAACAATCTCCACCCACCTGGTCG
Source organism: Ctenoplectra terminalis (assembly GCA_019453375.1). Taxonomy (NCBI): domain Eukaryota; kingdom Metazoa; phylum Arthropoda; class Insecta; order Hymenoptera; family Apidae; genus Ctenoplectra; species Ctenoplectra terminalis. The sequence goes on along the minus strand of SMSQ01025706.1, from coordinate 55,422 downwards.
CAATCACATGTAACACAGATCGGAAAAGGGATACGGAATAAATTATATCCCATCAAAACGATCACCAAAACGATCGCCAAAAATCCAATTAAACATGCTACCCTACGGGCTACAATTCCCTAGAAGATCCAAGGATCGCGGTATGGAACGACACGCTCTTGGAAAAAGTCGATTTCTTATCGGCGCGCGAGCAATCCATAAATCATGATGATTCGCTTTATGGTATTTACAGTTAAGCCAAAATTGACGGTTGCCAAGCGTAAAAATCAGTGATTTCGTTACCACTGTATATCGAGGGGTAGACACGCTCATTGGCTACGTGCTGTTCCGCCCCCGCAGCCCCGCCAATCAGACCAGCCGCTCTCTCTCATCGATCCAGACCATCTACACTATACTCAGCCGCCATGCTCAACTTGCCCATTCCCCTATCCTTCGTCGACCATATACCGATCTGGACTAAGATTCGGTGAAACAAAACTCTGCGCACAGCAGAAATTGTTGATCAACACTACTCGATCATAGGGCTGGTTGTGTCTCTTGACATGGTGCCAAAAAGAAGTTCCATTCGCGTTTCTCTCCTCGAGAAAGATTATACTTGGATCGCTGATAATAGGGTCCTCCGTTTCCTCGTTCGTCAGATCGCGAACGAAGCTTTTTTTTTTAATTTCTTGTTGCTTGTTAAATGTAGTCTAACTAAGTATTTTCATAGGTTAATGGGAAATAAAATGATACGCGTCCTAGATATGGTTGATCTATACTACTTGATCGGGGGGTTACTTGTATCTCTGATCGCTCATAATAAGGTTTTCCGTTTATTGGTTCGTTGTTTTGGTGAATTTTCCTCTTGTTTGGTGAATAGAAGCTGATCGTGTAATTTATGAAGTGGAATATTTGGAGATTAAATTTTATAGGCGCTCAAAATTGTTGATAATTTATAGTAATTGAATAGGAGGTTGAACAGAATTTCTTGTGTCTTTGATCGATGATAACAGGGTTCTCCATTTATTGGTTTGTTAGATATTGTTAGAAAAGTTTTTATGTGTTTCTTTTATTTGTCAAACATGAGGTAATTATGTATTTTGCGAAGTAGGATGTTTGGAAATAAAATTTTACGCGTGTTATGAATGGTTGATCTACACTACTTGGTCAGGAGGTTCCTTCTGCCTCTAATAGCTGATAATAAGGCTCACTTTTGTCAGTTTATTAGTTCATGCTAAAAAATCTTTCTAAATACTTGTTTTGTTTGTTAAACATAAGGTAGATATATGTTTTGTAATGTAGATTATTCGGAAATACTTAAAACCTTATGTGACTCAAAAATGGTTGACCTGTACTACTTGAACAAGTCGTTGCTCGTATCTCTCTTAGCTGATTATAAAATTCATTATTGGTGGTTTGTTAAATTGTGTTTTGTAAATGTGAAAAGTATTTAAATCCTTCTTTTATTTGTTATACAGTAGCTAGTTATATATTTTATATTATTACAGTTTATTATTGGAAAATAAAATTTTATACGTCTTATAAATGATTGATCTGCACTACTCGATCAGGGCAAGCTTGTGTACCTCTTAGCATCGTTCCAGAAAAAAGTTCTATTCGAAATCTTTTTTTCAAAAGAGATTATATATTAAAAAAAGTTTATAAATATGATACAAACTTTTTAATCGTTCATATCGCTGTTCGTATTATGAAATAACTCGAAATACTTTTATCGTTAGTTTCCTTGTTCGTAATAAAATCTATTATCAATATTATTTAAGTCCAAGGATGTTTCATGAATAATTAAATCTGAGAGGTATATTTAATAGTCGAAACGTATAACGTATATACGTTAAATAGTACGATTAATTTCTTGTCAAGCTTCGAGATATGTTGGACACGTTCTCGCAAGTTTCTCTGCACTTTGAACAAGTTTCGTACACTTTGACTCTAATTTAGGTCTATCGCCTACACCAAAATTACCGGAACCATGTTTCTGACATTCACTTTGACATACATATGTTCGTATCTTCTCTTCTATTATTTAACGTTCTAAGTTATCGCTTGAAAAGGTTTTTTTTTTTAAATTTCTGTAAATTTTCTCTCGACTGTATCGTATTATTTGTTTCGCGAATCGTTACGAAGTAACCAATATGACATTTCGCATGGGAGTCTCGCAAGTGCAATGAATTGTTCTTAAGTATGATGGAGCGATATTCTTGCGTAATCGTTTCTCATCCATCATGGACTGGTTGACAAGAACGGGTGTAGATTTCCCAGACGAAAGGATAAATTTTGTTGTCGATCCAATAATTATTACGTGCTTCGCGACTGAAAGGTTGTGGGATAATGAGAGCACAGAAGTTTCGTAAACTACACGGGCTACAGGGAAACTATGTTCGACTCGTGTACTTTCATTTAAACTGAATACTTTCATAAAACATAATGCTTTCATAAAAACTGCTTTTTAATAGACTCGTAACATCCCAATAAACAATTGATAAATGATCTTAACTCTCTTCACTTGCAATATCACATATCATACATTATTACCTCCGTTTTACTTTGCTCCTATAATTCCAAATAATCCGATTTACAAACATACATTATTAAAACGAGGCATAAATCGTTACACAGCCTATTACTATAATCGAACGCACTAAATATCGTCCAGTCCGATGCAATATGCAACAATTGAACAACGTTTCAAGATATCTAAATCAACCGCAGTCTGTTCATTAATTGATACATCTAAATTTTGCATAAACGACCCCCACTCTCCCAATAAATATTAAATAAAAGCAAAAGCTTGGACGGATTTCGTATGTATTTGCTTTTACAGGTACATTTACTTAGCTTAGATATCAATTAAATTTGCAATGTACAGATTCCTTAAAAAAAAAAAATCGGACCATCGCTTCTCAACTTACTCTAGCTTTAATTAACCCTTTCGCTACGAAGAGAAAGGAAATTAAACAATCCTTTACTAAAACCGTGCATGGACATCTTCTATGGCACAAAATTATTTTTATTTTCATTCAATGTGTTATAACATAATTCATTGCACAATGTATCTAAATTCTGATATGTATATTTTTGTCGTATCCACAAAAATTGTATCGATCTATATGGCGATAGCATTTTTAGTCCTCAGAGCACCGCAGTGAAAGGGTTAATAAACACGTTCAAATACCCGAATCATTCTTTCCAACACCAACCAAAGGATATGCAACAAATTTATACGCGTGTACGTGAAAAAGACATGGGATCATGCTGAAAAATAGAGGACGATTTGAAAGAGTACCCGACAAGAGTCCTCGCTAATCATCAAAAGTGATTATCTACGTTAATTCTATCTACTATCGATCTACATAGCAATAGCGTTTTTAGTCCTCAGAGCACCCCAGAGAAAGGGTTAATAAACACGTTCAAATACCCGAATCATTCTTTCCAACACCAACCAAAGGATATGCAACAAATTTATACGCGTGTACGTGAAAAAGACATGGGATCATGCTGAAAAGTAGAGGAGGATTTGAAAGAGTACCCGACAAGAGTCCTCACTAATCATCAAAAGTGATTATCTACGTTAATTCTATCTATTATCGATCTACATAGCAGTAGCGNCATAATTCATTGCACAATGTATCTAAATTCTGATATGTATATTTTTGTCGTATCCACAAAAATTGTATCGATCTATATGGCGATAGCATTTTTAGTCCTCAGAGCACCGCAGTGAAAGGGTTAATAAACACGTTCAAATACCCGAATCATTCTTTCCAACACCAACCAAAGGATATGCAACAAATTTATACGCGTGTACGTGAAAAAGACATGGGATCATGCTGAAAAATAGAGGACGATTTGAAAGAGTACCCGACAAGAGTCCTCGCTAATCATCAAAAGTGATTATCTACGTTAATTCTATCTACTATCGATCTACATAGCAATAGCGTTTTTAGTCCTCAGAGCACCCCAGAGAAAGGGTTAATAAACACGTTCAAATACCCGAATCATTCTTTCCAACACCAACCAAAGGATATGCAACAAATTTATACGCGTGTACGTGAAAAAGACATGGGATCATGCTGAAAAGTAGAGGAGGATTTGAAAGAGTACCCGACAAGAGTCCTCACTAATCATCAAAAGTGATTATCTACGTTAATTCTATCTATTATCGATCTACATAGCAGTAGCGTTTTTAGTCCTCAGAGCACCGCAGTGAAAGGGTTAATAAACACGTTCAAATACCCGAATCATTCTTTCCAACACCAACCAAAGGATATGCAACAAATTTATACGCGTGTACGTGAAAAATACATGGGATCATGCTGAAAAGTAGAGGAGGATTTGAAAGAGTACCCGACAAGAGTCCTCACTAATCATCAAAAGTGATTATCTACGTTAGTTCTATCTAGTTAACACGCAGCCTCGTCATTACTGCGGCCGCAGTAACGACCGTATATGGCGATGGCAGAGTTCCTCTAATGGAGGTCCGCTTCTACCTACTCAGCCCCGCGCACCTATCCGCGCAACCCCATCTACGCCACCACCCTCACGACTAAATTCGCCCTCTCTTCCACCTCTGTCCTTCACTGATTCACCCTCCATTCGCTTCGTCTCTCCTCTTTTCCACTTTGCTTCTACACGCTTCCTACCCTCTTCGCTGTTTTCTATCTTTATTTTCTCCCCCACTTCCTGTTTCTCGTTTTTCGCCCACGCTGTCCGTGTTCTATCCGTTCGCTGGTCTTACTTTTTTTTTTTCATCCAGTTTTCCCCCTCGTTGTTCACTTTTTTCTATTTTTTTTTGTTTTTTTTTTGTTTACCTGTGCGTTTCTTCTTTCTTGTGTCACTTTTTCTGCGAATGCTGTACAAGATGGTTGGTACGAAAGATGACATTTTTGGTATTTTTATGGAGATTGATTTTATAGAACGAGTAATTGGGCGGTATAGATTTTTAGCTCGTGGTTGGTAACGTTGCTTGTTTCATTATTGTATTTTGTTATTGTAAATGCGGTTTTAAAGGGTATGTGATTTCGCGTTAGGCAGTTCGTTAATTGGATACGAATGTTCATTGTAAAATCAGCGTAAAGCAATAAGTAATGAAACGTAGAAAGGCAATCACTTGCAGGGTATTAATGAAGCATTCAGTGCTGGTCTCTAGCAGATTTGTTTCTGTTGATTTTTATTCAAACTTAATTTCAGTTAATACAACTCACAATTGCCGGATATAAATTATTTTTTGCTCGGAGCAATCTTGTAACTATTTAAAAAATCGTCAGCCCAGAAGTTAGTTGTATGTTTAAATCCTAAAGAATTCACTAATCATCTTACCAATTTAAAAGAGAAAATATTTTAAAAATATTCTTTAACGCGTTACTTAATTTTTTTCCTCGTCAAACCTTTATTTATTATTATTACACTTTAGTCATTTTTGCACCACCTAAAAATATAAACGTGCTTCGCGTTCAAAAAACCACCCTTTGCAGCTAGAATTGATATCCTTATACAACAAAAGAAATCCACTAATCACTATAACAGTTGAAAAGAAAAATATTTTAACATATTCCTTAATACATCACTTAATTTTGTTACTCGTTAAATTTCTACTTACTACTATTCTTCTTTCTTAATTTTTACACCACCTAAAAATATAAACGTGTTTCGTGTTTAAAAAACCACCCTATGCAGCTAGAATTGATATCATTATCCAATAGAAAAAATTCACTAATCATTATAACAATTGAAAAGAAAAATATTTTTAAAAAACTACCCTATGCAGATAGAATTGTTCTCCATCTGCTCCACCTTATCCTTAAATTAAAATAATTATACAATAAACTTTACTAATCACCATAACAGTTGAAAAGAAAAATATTTTAAACATACTCCTTAATACATCGCTTAATCTCGTTCTTCGTCAATTTTCTATTTATTAATATTTCATTTTTTTAATTTATACACCACCTAAAAATATAAACGTACTTCGTGTTAAAAAAAAAAACCACCCTATGCAGCTAGAATTTATATCATTATCCAATAAATAAAATTCACAAATCACCATAACAATTGAAAAGAAAAATATTTTAAACATATTCCTTAATATATCACTTAATTTTGTTACTCGTTAAATTTCTACTTACTACTATTCTTCTTTTTCAATTTTTACACCACCTAAAAATATAAATGTGTTTCGTNCTTAATTTTTTTCCTCGTCAAACCTTTATTTATTATTATTACACTTTAGTCATTTTTGCACCACCTAAAAATATAAACGTGCTTCGCGTTCAAAAAACCACCCTTTGCAGCTAGAATTGATATCCTTATACAACAAAAGAAATCCACTAATCACTATAACAGTTGAAAAGAAAAATATTTTAACATATTCCTTAATACATCACTTAATTTTGTTACTCGTTAAATTTCTACTTACTACTATTCTTCTTTCTTAATTTTTACACCACCTAAAAATATAAACGTGTTTCGTGTTTAAAAAACCACCCTATGCAGCTAGAATTGATATCATTATCCAATAGAAAAAATTCACTAATCATTATAACAATTGAAAAGAAAAATATTTTTAAAAAACTACCCTATGCAGATAGAATTGTTCTCCATCTGCTCCACCTTATCCTTAAATTAAAATAATTATACAATAAACTTTACTAATCACCATAACAGTTGAAAAGAAAAATATTTTAAACATACTCCTTAATACATCGCTTAATCTCGTTCTTCGTCAATTTTCTATTTATTAATATTTCATTTTTTTAATTTATACACCACCTAAAAATATAAACGTACTTCGTGTTAAAAAAAAAAACCACCCTATGCAGCTAGAATTTATATCATTATCCAATAAATAAAATTCACAAATCACCATAACAATTGAAAAGAAAAATATTTTAAACATATTCCTTAATACGTCGCTTAATCTCGTTATTCGTCAATTTTCTATTTATTAATATTTCATTTTTTTAATTTATACACCACCTAAAAATACAAACGTGCTTCGCGTTCAAAAAACCACCCTATGCAGCAAAGAACTGTTCGTCATTTGTCCCTCCTCGTCCTTATCCCTTTCAAGTTGGCCGAGCGGTGGAGCAGCACTTTCGTCTGATTCTCGTTCCAACTCTCAAGCCCGATGTTTCACGTCATTTCAGTTGGCCGAAATGTCGCGGCCTCCCGTTTTCCATTTTCGTTGCTCGGTGTTCTTCAGCGACACCAGCCACGGCTTCGCGGAAACTACTTTCCGGACCTCGGCCGCCGGGGGCAATTATTAAAATAGAATCTTCCGGCCGCAGTCTTGACTTCGTTGCACGTAAATTAGAAAGCCCTGATTGTCGCACCGCCATTAAACGTCCGCCACTTCTTTCGCTGGGCCACGCGATGCTAACCGGATTTTTCTTTCTCGTTGAAACGTTGCGGAGAATTCGTGTCTTGTGATCAAGTAAACTTAGATTTCTGGTTTCTGATTTAAACGAGATAAAATGAATATTTTAGGTTGTCCCAAAAATTTCTTTCGTTTCATTAGTAAGTAATTAAATATTATTGCCATACTTTGACGAGTCTGACTCGTGATTACAATTTCGAGCCAAAACATCACGAGTGAGACTCGTGGTCACAGTTTCGGATCGAAGATACCTAACTAGATAACCTAATAAATAACCTAATAATCTAATAACCTAACCTAACCCGTGAGACTCATGGTGTCGAATTTATAGAAAACGGCTAATGAAAATAAGAGCTAAGATTTGAACGATCTTGCCAATAGCGTTTGGCGAGCATCGACCGCTACACTTTTGTCCCAGATTTTGCCTGGCTAAATGGTACTGCAAGGGGTTAACAAATAAGGCTGCACGTTTGCATAAATACTGTTAGACAAAATCATTGCGTGAAGGTAACGAAAGAAATTTTCAGGACAACCTAACAGATTTTAGGCTTTTGCAATGATTTGATAAAGTACTCGATAGTCGTAGTAAATAGCTTAAAAATTTTAAGCCAGCTGTAAAGAAATAAACTGCAATGTCTAAAAAACGTCGACATTAACACTCTACAGTCCGAATTTTGTTTGTTTACGAGAGAAAAGAACTAGGATTGATTACAGTATTTTACTTTGATCGCAAAATTTTGAAAATAATAATTTCTATAGATGGACTGTGGTATCAGTACAGTAACACAGTAACAAAATTTAATAGCACAGTGATAACTAAATGAAATAAATTATTTTAAATATAAATACAGGAGTGTGTAACTCTGAAGTCACACGGCGCCATAGAGGGTTAAGTAGAACGGTATTCAAATCAAAAGAAAAAAGAGAAAACTATGACGAATATAAAAATGTACAGCGACGAAGTAAATATGATAAATTAAATTTTAATCGCATTGATTAAAAACGGCACATAGAAATAAAATATATTAACGCCTTTTTGTACATTGCATTTCATTTTTGTATCAGCGATTGAATCAAATTATAAGAAATCTATTATCATTATTCGTTATCGTTATTAAATTTATAATTACTACTTCATAGGAATAGATGCTAATTTTATGATAAATTAATAAGATATGTATACAGTAAACAAATAATTAAATATTCTGAGAATTAAATTAAATCTTAAGCACGAAGAAAATAAATATGTATTTAGATATTTCAAATAGATAATTATTTAACGAAATAATCCAACTGTTTTTGTTACTATTATCAAATTTCTGTTCTAGTCTTTAAGATCAATTTTCGGTAATATCTATTTATATATATTTATATAATGACTTAGAAAACAGCGATTCTACTTTACATTCGTGGAGTTTCCGCATCGAACCTAAATTTATCGACACTATACTAAGTGTACTTGACTTTTTGATGAAAAGGTCAAACTTTTATACACGTGTCAGACTTGATAGTTATTTTATCGACCTTAGCTATCACCCGGAGCTTCTCATGCATTCATTTCACCGCAAAAATCACGTTGACCCACGTTGTTATTGAATAACTTATGCGAAACTACAGGTATTACCGGATTCTTTCGTGCATTGCTTTGTGAAAAAATAAAAAAATAAAAAAAAAAGGAAACCCTTTTCGACATCAAAAAACAGTTTTCAAACGTTTACAGCTGTGTCAAGCATTTGCATTCTTCTTACCGCGCTGAAAAGAATCATTGTTGGCGAAATAAACGTGAAAAAAGCGATTTAAATGCACGGAAACGGAATTTAAAGATTCCATTGTTGAACTACTACCATTATTTTGCAGGTAAACAGGAAATTGTTCTCGACGAAACTTTTTATTTCTCGGTCAACGATTTGTTTTCTGATTTAATAATAATGGTGGTTGCAAAAAAATTGGTTGATATTTTCTCTTAATGTATTTGTCTGTTTCTCGTTTCCGATTGATTCGAAGTACAATGCCGAACAAGAGAGATTTTATCGATACTCGAAAAACAAGATTGCTAATATTGTGGTGGCTAATTATTCAAGTATTATAAAGCACGCGTATCCGTTGATATTGTAATTGTTTCGCCAATTTTACACCCGCTACGATATTCATTGGAAGCATAAATGAAACAGCTTCGAATATTTTCGATAGGAAAATTATATTTGAAAAAATAATTAACTTACATATTTTTTTCCTCTGGTTGCTGTAATTTTGTACCGTCAAAAATCAATTATTCTTCAATTTTCCAATTAAAAAATAACGAAGCAATTGTTACATCGTTGCGAAAAGGTATTTCATAAAATGAAAACAATTTTTTATCCAATAAACATGTAGGAAAAATTCGACCAACGTAATACTTTTCTACATCATTTTATATCTGTCTTTTCTACATAAGTTTCAATCGTCTTCTTGTTACCCATATTTTTGGCGTACGATAAATATTTAAAAATAGCTTTTAACACTGCACTTGGTTGATCGTGTGTCAACCAATGAGTGATCTTAAAGCGAGCTCGTGACACCAGTGCGAGCGTACGCGACAAATATATGCTAACGATGGAGAGCTTGAATATTTCAGCTTTTATACGCGCTAGCCACGTACCGAATAATAAGCAAAATCAAATTGGCTGCCGGCCTGCTCATCAATAGTTCATCACTTTTGCAGACGTTCCGCTCGTTACAGGCTACGCGCTTGTTAGCAGGCCGATGCTTTATGGAGTAATGCTATTTTCAAAGACGACTTGCTCTTGACGCTCCTTTTTGTTGTGTGCTTTCGATAGATTTTTATTTAAATATCAATCAAATACTTCGCGATTTAAAAATTCGAGCGACAATTTATTTTCGCAAAGATCTAGCACTAAAACTACCGACGATTAACCCATTAGCTGCCACGAACTCCATTTGGGAATTTGGGAATTTTACGTTTACCATTCGGCGCGAAGAATATATTAGGTTGGAAACTATGAAACGGGCGTTGCGTCAATTCGTGCCGCACATATGAGTCCAATTTTTTTACTTTATTTATTGCACGCAAATGTTTTAACACAGCTGTACGACTAGTTCTTAGTTTAGACCCAACTATAGCATATGACCTGTGATTTTACTTAAAACTTGGAAAATGGATCTTCAAATCGTGGATCGCGACATATTTAACTCGGCAATTTCTAATTAATGCTCGAAAATTACGGGCTTCTGTGACAGAATCATTTTTTTCAATTTTAACCCTCTATGGGACCGTGTGACTTAAAAAGTTACAAACTGATGTATCTATATTTTAGAAAATTAATTTTCTTTAGTTATCACTGCACTATTAAATTTGATTACCGTATTACTGTAGCGACACCACGATCCATCTACAGTAATTATTAGTTAAAACATTTTCAAATCAAAGAGAAAAACTGTAATCGATCGTAATTTTTTCTATAATAAGCAAACAAAATTCGGACTATAGAGGGTTAATTCGGAATTAATTTTCCAAAACTCTGATGATGAATGCATCTCTAATTCGTATAATATTAGGTTGGAAACTATAAAACGGGCGTTTTTTGTTTAGTCTGTGTTCAGCTATGTTCAATTTTTTGACTTTATTTATTGCACGCAAATGTTTTAACACAGCTGTACGACTAGTTGCTAGTTTAGAGCCAAGTGTTCGACTAGTTGCGCGTGGATCGGATTCCACAGTCGTCCTTAATTCCTCGTTATCAATATGGGCCGGTGGTCTTCCTCGAGGCTCATTCGCGATACTCAAATTGCCAGAACGAAATTTTTCGAACCAATATAGAGCATTTTTTTCATCGGTGGATCCACCTCCGAATGCCTGATTAATATTTCTTGAAGCTTGAGTTGCGATATGATTTAATTTAACACTAAACCTACCGACGATTAAACTATACCTGCTTGTGTCAAAGAAATTACAATAATAGATACTTGGGAAAATACACAATGCTAGAGAAACAAATCTTTGACCATATATTTTACGGAAAATCACAAAAAAATATTCAAAAGTGCACGGTTAATAATGTCAAAAATATCAAATCATTTCAAAACAAAACATAATTTCAATATAATTATATTGTTACACAACGTTTTGTGCATACATATAGCTTATTCAGCCAAAAATTAAAAAAAAAAATTGGCAGTTAATGGGTTAAAGTACATCTATTTGTATCAAAGAAGTCAGAATAATGGATATTTGAAAAAATACGTAATGTAAGATTAAGAAATCTTCAATTATATATTCTACAGAAAATCATAGAAAATATTAAAAAATAGAATTAATATAGGAAACTACAAACTGATCATTTGAACCATTTGGTAGTTTTAGTGTTACTCGAGACAATTTTCTGTACAATAAAGTTGCTTTTTAGGTACATTGAATTTAATTTGAAAGATATCGTAATGATTGAACGTAATGAAAATAATAGATTTCATTAATCAGTGACTTGAAGCAGTAATAGCTAATCAATTTAGTTTTAATTTTATCAATAGGTAATTTATAGAGTATTATTTCAGCAAACAGTACGCTTATAAATGCCCCATTTTCTATAATACTTAGTGTCCCGTAGATTTGTTCCAATTTCTTGAAAATAGTAAAATAAAATAGTCAAAATATTGTATCCATTGTATCCATAGAATACTGGTAAATGAGAAATGTTAGAATTTATTTTTCACTTGCAATTTGTTTGGATAACAAGTTACTTTCAACAGGAGTGTACATTATTTAAAATTCTACGTTTTCTTAATAATATAGATCAATATAAATTTTATTACGATTTATGCGAGTGAATTATAAATACCCTTTGATTTAAGTTTAATAAACTCGAAGAGTGTGAGGGTAAAAAATGATTCATACTTTAAAGTTTGTCGTTTATTATTGATCATTCGCGGCTTACTTTTCTCGTGTGCTTAAAATAGAAATGTAAAATACAAATCTGACCAAGAAAGAGAAGTTGTATATTTAATTTGAACGAACGTGGCGAAAGTTTATCTTCGCGTATGTTTCCATGTATCGTTACAATGAAAACTATTTCATTATTCATTAATCAGAATTTTGTTTCCTTGTGAAAAAGATAAAAGGATAAAATTATACCTGATCACAGTTTCTTCTACAGATATCATGTTTGACACTAACAACGTGTAAGACAAAAGTGCGATACAAAAAATACAACATAAAAAAATAATAAAATACAATCTTACGTTAATAAAAAAATAATACAGAAACATAGAAGCACACATTGAATAATATTTTCCCCATCGCATGTCTGCTGTTTCAAAATATAAATACAATCCATCAAATAACTACAACACCCCATAACATCCACTTCACAACAACCGACTCTACTGCTCGATAGTATCCACAAGTCGATACCAAGCGAACGACTGTAGTCATCCATACTAACAAAAGGGTTAACACGTTAATCGCCGCGGTGGTCATACGTGACCGCATCTTATTTCTCTTGTAGCGACACGATGGTCATCGGTGACCCAAAGTGCTTCGAATGTTTATAATTATAAAAGTTGAACGAACATTGACGGTTAATGAATTTTGAGCATCATCGCTGATCGGAGAATACTTTGAAATAAAACGTCCACTATTCAAGGATTACAAATTTTTATCAGAAGATCAAAAATGAGAGATTGACTCTTTCGTAAACTTTTTTTAAGTTTCAGAGGACTGTTATGAAAACTTAAAGTATTTAAAAAAAAAAGAACATTATAAATATTAAGGATTTTTATTTATTTCGTTCACCTGCATTGTTCCGAAACCATAAAATATGCCAATTGACGACAATACGACTCTGTAGGTACACTTAGACTTCGAATTTCTAATTGAAATTTTCGGAGCATATTCTCCAGATCGTAAACTAATTTTCTAAGCAAAAAAAACGGGGGAAAAGTTTTTCATTTTACTTGAAACTACCTCCCCCCTTAAAACATAACTTCTAAAGAAAGTTACACGTGTCGCCACAGCGGCGCCAATCGAGTGCAAAGGGTTAATTTCCATTAGGTTGTCCCAAAAGTTTCTTTCGTTTTACTAATAAGCATTGGATGCATAATATTTTTTGTCCTATAATATATTATTATTTTATATAGGATCCATTTTGGTCGATTACCTTTCTCCATCTCTCGTTTAACAGATAAGTCCGCATATTTATATGAACACTGCCAAACGAAGTTGTTGCGTGAAGACAACGAAAGAAACTTTCGGGACAACCTTAGCCCATTCGCTGCCAAGCCTAAATTATATGAAGTCATTCCCATTGCCATTTATATTTTGAGCGTTATTGTTTACCAAAGCTCTGTTATTTCTTGGTAAGAGCACATATATCATCATACATAATCATTTGCAAGCAGTAGTATTTTTTCAACTTTTTTACATTTCTATATTTATGTTTGTGGCCACAAAAAATTTGCTAATTCAAGAGCCTGCGTGTTATAACATATTTAAAGTAGGACGAGTGTACTCGTCCTGGCAATGCATGACACCCTGCCAAAGACGAGTATACTCGTCCCTGGCAGCGAATGGGTTAACACGTTAAGCGTCACGCCGGTCCCTGCGGACCGACGCTGAAATTTCCGTTTAGGTGTCGTTGGTTTCTGAGAACTGACAGTGTCAATTTAAAAAAATAATATAATTATTTTTCTTATAATTCATTAATGGATTCTATTAAATCGCATTAAACAAAGATACCACTTTCCATCGAAGGCCTCTACAATTTTTTTCTTAAATTTTTAAGTATTTTGCGACCAAATGTTTTTTACTTAGTATCGCAGCACGCAGCCTATGTATATCTATATTTATGTTTGCAACCACAAAAAATTTGCTAATTCAAAAGCCTGCGTGTTATAACATATTTAAAGTAGGACGAGTATACTCTTCCTTGGCAGCGAATGGGTTAATGTCAAGTCTTTTATCTACCTGGTGTCCCGAGCCATGGCGTCCCAAGCGAAACATGCGATTTCTGCGTGGCGGTCGACGTGTTAAACCACCGATCATACGAAACATAAGAAAAGATAAAAAAACAAAAAAAAAATAAATAAAAAATAATAAATAAAGAAAATAAAAAATATGTAAGACTTATCACTCGGAAAGCGTTTCGCGCGTCACAGATCGATGCCAGCAGCTGAAACGAGCCGTGTTATTGACCCACTTGTAAAAACAAAATAGGGATCCCGGGGTTCGACCATTTCGAGCAAGAATTGCGGGGCGACGAGCGAGAAATAATTGGAGGGCCAAACGACACGTAAATTCGGTGGGCTAGTAATTGCAATGGTAGTAATGCACTTAAGGAAGGATGAGAGCAAACAACGGTGAACAGCAGGTCGGACACGTGGCGTGGCACGCGACGACACGTGGCGGCGACAGCCAACTGTAGCTTGTGTGTCGCGTTGTGTCCGAGGATAGGAAACTTTTTCGTAACACGAGGATCTCGGGGACGGAGACAACAAGCGAAGAGAAACCGGGAGCCACAGGACGGGAGCTTTGGCAAGAGAACGGGACGTGTCTTTACGAGGCACGGGCTACATCTTTCGGGAGCACGAAGGGCGGCCAATATCCCACCGGGGAGATGAGCGCATTAAGAAAATTGAAACGTCGATTTGTCCTCGAAACTCGGCTTGACGATAATTTCATTAAGACCTTAGCGAAGGGGACCGGTAACCCCGACACGGTACGGGGAGTATACACGGCCGCGAA
Source organism: Ctenoplectra terminalis (assembly GCA_019453375.1). NCBI lineage: Eukaryota > Metazoa > Arthropoda > Insecta > Hymenoptera > Apidae > Ctenoplectra > Ctenoplectra terminalis. The sequence goes on along the minus strand of SMSQ01025706.1, from coordinate 40,315 downwards.
ACACATCGCACGGTCGATATTGCTTTAACTCAGAGATGATGCTAATTTCAACGGACGTAGCCGCGTTCCAACAGGATCTTACTCTGTCCGAGGAGAGGAGACTTCCATTTATAAAGCATCATACCGAGCTGCTTTCTCATTGCCTTTAAGAACAAGTTAGGCGGCTGTGATTTATGGGATCAAGGTCTGATGGATACCATGGCTTGGGCTTTTTCACTTAGATGCGAATCGTAAAGATTGATCTCGATATTGGGAAGATAGAAGGACGTTTGCTTGGATGCTGATCGAGTTAGGGTGGGTGTGCATTTGTCGTTTTGATGTTGATGATGGTGTTAGGTTGGTCGGAAAGTTCGCGCGGGTTTTAACCGTTTTGTGTAAATAAAAAGCGATTTTCTTTTATTACGAAAAGAAATATTTTTGTTCAATAATGTTCATGAAATAAGTCACTTTTTGTTTTTAAGATTCAAAGTTAATTATATTACAAAGCGCTGGAAGACAATTATGAAACGTGGACTGGAAACGGTTGCTTGGATGTTGATCGAGTTAGGGTGGATATGTATTTGTCGTTTTTATGTTGATGATAGTGTTAGGTTGGTCGGACAGGTCGTGTGGGTTTTAACCGTTTTGTGTAAATAAAAAACGATTTTTTTTTATTACGAAAGGAAATATTTTTGTTCAATAGTGCATCGTCCATGAAATAAATTACCTGTTGTTTTTAAGATTTTAAGTTAATTGTATTTCAAAGCGTTGGAAGACAATTATCGTTAAAAACGAATTTATTGACCGACCTAATGTTTGATAGTGGATAGTTGGTTAAAAATGTTTAAATTTGTAATATGATTAAAGTAAAATTGATGATGTTAATTTATTAGTGATCTTAGATTATGCAAGATGTAGATTATGTGTCTGAAAAATTCTCAGAAAGGAATCAATAAAAATGAAATAGTAGTTCGACGGTAACACAATATAAAATGGTACACTTGTCTTTAGGAACTAATGTCTTTTATCATGTACGCAAGGCCAAGTGCTGTTCCGGCTATAAGCGTGGTACACAGAAATACGAGGCAACGGGTAACCTATAATTTGAAGAAATAATTCTTCGATAAAAAGTATCAGGGTATGCTTGTGTTTCGTTAAGTTTTTAAGCTTATAATTATTTCTATTCCATGAATAATTTTCCTTCGTTTATGACAGAGCGTTTTTGTAACATAGTTCAGTATAGTTTCAGTATACTTCATACAGTCTTTTATATGTCAAATAGTTCGAGTAATTTGTCTGTCAGTAACTTTAATTTTTCTGAAGCATCTGCGGTATTTTTAAACATATAAAATAATACTTCGTTTCTAAAAATTGTACAGTATAAAAAAGACTTCGATAGGAAAGAATTGAAGGTTTTCCAAGATCTCGTGACCAACTCTATTTTCTTAACCGCTAGAGTCCCAAGGAGTATCGAAAAAACATTTTATGAAATACACTGTATTATTATATACGCGTACTGTAAGTTAATAAATATTTCAAGTTTTGTTCGATAAAAATTATTGACAAGATAACAATGAAATACAAAATGTTTTATTTTTATTATTTACATTAAAAAAAGGAGCTGTGCGATGCACGTGCGTCAGTAAATCTGAGCACGCTACTTCGACAGTCGGTGACTGTCATCAATTTTTAGAAATGAAGTATTATTTTATATTTTTAAAAATAACGCAAATGCTTCAGAAGAATTAAAGTTACTGACAGACAAATTACTCGAACTATTTGACATATAAAAGACTGTATGAAGTATACTGAAACTATACTGGACTATGTACTATAATTGTCCACAGCGCTCGAAATGTACTGGGATTTTTCGACACAAAATCTAAAGAACGCGATCGCGCTGCTTGGGACTCAAACGGTTGGACAACATACCATACTTTTTAACCCTTTCGTTACGGCAGTCCGCTCCGCCGGAGTGACGCCATTGAACGGGGCACCGCGCCGAAAAGTGTGCACGGTGCCCCGTTCGGTAGTCTTCGGTGTTTGCAAGTACGTCTTTCATATCAAAAGTATACTTTTATTTGGATTAATCCAATATGAGTCGATAGAATCAAGAGATACTCTACCGATACAATACATTCTTTTTTGCCAACGAGAGACGGTGCTCGTATATGCAAGTTGCCGGATATACAGTGCTGTGCAAAAGTCTTAGACCATCTGCATTATTGATCTTATAATTATAATTAAACATATTTTAGGGAAACATTTCTAAACACTGTTACATTCAAATTTTTCCATATTGCCATTCTTGTGTTGGTCATTCATAGTTTTATTTACTGAAAAGATATTTTAAAAATTTTGTAGCAAGCAGAGCCTTGATTAAAATATTATGGAACGCGTATGCAAAGTGTAAAAGGAAATACGCGACGGATATCAAAAAGGAAAAAATCATTTTCTTGAATTGTCGATGNATTGCTCGATCTAATTAACACCTCGTGAATCTAATTCTTAAAAAAAAAAAAATAAATAACGGAAAAATTAAAATAATATCAATTCATCTCGAATTCATTTCTGAAATAGCAAAATATTTTTTTTGGCAGGTGATCTAAGACTTTTACGGCATATATACGGCACCCGTAACGAAAGGGTTAATTCCTATTAGAATAACACATGCTTGTAATATATTTATAAATCATCAGTGTGATATATTAATTATACGATACATTTTAATTACAATTCATATTGATTAAACGTAAAAATAGTATTCGATTATTTTATCTATCTCTAAAACAAAGTCATTCAACAATAAATAGAACAAACCAGTCTTGCATCGTAAGAGGCACTCAAAATGGTGACCATTTGCGGAACATTTAAATTGTCCAATTTCTGATATCAGTCGCAAAATTCGATAAACCAAGTATAAAAAATAAAGTCGATCAATCGATTGTCTGTAAAACAAAAAAAATAAAAAAACAGGTCAGTAAGTGGTGACTGTGAACTCTTTTCCACAAACATTAGCAACTCGAATAATTGTCAATAAGCGGCACAGTATGCTATTCTGTTTGTAGAGTGACACATATCCGACGTGGATATTTGCTCTGCCCACGCATTCTGGCTCTTAACCGTGTGTTGTCGTGTTCGAGCAGGTGTACGGCTACCCCTCTGGCCCGACCACGTTTTCTCCCTCTCCGTCAAGATACAATCGTGGCATAAACATATGGTCATAATAATAGACTCTTGATTTTGACGAGGGGCGCTCCCTTTGAGTGTCCCGTGATTGTTTCTCTAGTACCTAAACGTAAAAACTTATGGACGAACTTGCGTTAGGCGGGTCGGTTAATGGAAAAAAAAATAGATTTCAATCGGGAAGAGTCACCGTTTGTTCTTTAAGGGCTTAAGTATGTGAAATATGTTCGGTGGTGAGTTGAATAAAATGAGGTTGGATATAATTTTTTTTTCAGCAACTCGTATAAACACGAAATTAACCCTTTACGGTCCAAATTTTGTTTATCGGCGAAAAGAACTATGATTGATTACAGTATCTTACTTCGGTTGCAAAATTTTTTAAGTAATAATTGCTATAGATGGATTGTAGTGTCGCTGCGATAATAATGTAATAAAATTAAGTATTACAGTGATAACTAAAGAAAATTAATTTTTTTAAATATACATACATCAGTTTGTAACTTTTAAGTCACAGGGTTCCATACAGGGTTAAGTATTATACATTTCATATACATTTACTAGGTTTAAATTTAATTCAACGAACGACGACACGTATCTCAACAATTTTTCTCGACAGTTTATATCACATTTAAAATCATCGTTACACGTTATCAAAAACCTAAGAATAATTTTTGCACCACAAAAAGGTGTCGTTCCAAGCGTGCTTTCAATTCCATTCTTGCTCAAAGTCTGAGTAAATATTAGGTTGTCCCAAAAGTTTCTTTCATTTTATTAACAAGTAATGTATCCATAATATTTTACGTTCTATAATATATTATTATTTTATATAGGATTCATTTTGCAGTATTTCCCCCCCCCCATCTCTCGTTTAACAAATAAGGCTGAATGTTTATTTAAACATAGCTAGACGAAACCACTGCGGGAAGATAACGAAAGAAACTTTCGGGACAACCTAATAGACATTTCGAAGTGGTCACAACAATTTCATCACCCATTATAATTATTACGTTATCCCGAAAGTTTCTTCCGTTTTGTTAGCGAGTAATGGATGCATGATATTTTATGTGTTACAGTATATTATTATTTTATACAGGATTCATATTGCTCTATTTTTTCCCTCCATCCCTCGTTTAACAAATATGGCTGAATGTTTATTTAACCCTTTGCGGTCGGCAGATTTCGCTTTTGGGAGTACCAGCAGGTCGGAGCAAATCTAGCGTTTCGCAGTTACTTTTCCGTACAGGATTTAAAGTCAATATATGGATATTTCTCTGAACAATCATAAATTGTTATCTCGTAAATCAATCGAAACATTTGAATGACGAGGCATAGGGGACCATAGTGTTTTGTCATTTTTGCGATTTTCGAATGTTCCCGCTGCGGAGAGATCGACTTCTACGACGATTTCAAAATGTCCCCGCTACGGGGACATCGACTCCTACGACGATTTTCGAATGTTCCCGCTGCGGGGACGTCGACTTCTACGACGATTTTCGAATGTTCCTGCTGCGGGGACGTCGACTTCTACGACGATGCCTAAATGTCCCCGCTACGGGGACATCGACTTCTACGACGATTTCAACCATGATGACACCGACCGCAGAGGGTTAACTATTTGCGCTGGAAAGACGTGCCACGCACGTCGAGACGTTTATGTTTCAAAGTCGCGAATGACGTGTTGTACACGTCGGTAGGTAGTTGTTGCGGAAATAAAAATAACGTGCGCGGGGCACGTCGACCGTGATCGTTTGACGAAGTACTATTAAATACACCACAATGCACAAGATTATTAACAAACGAAATTAGAGTATTGTTTTGGTACGCGCAACTGTGAATTAGCTTCCATCGCAAGTGGTTAAACATTGCTAGACGAAACCACTGCGCGAAGGTAACGGAAGGAACTTTCGGGACGACCTAATACTATATACTTCGTCGACAGTCGTAACTGTTAACACTTTACCAACCGGGAGCCTATTAATCGGCTTTTTACCACCAACGCTCAGCGACCGGGAGCCTAATAATCGGCTTTTTACAGCTAACATTTATCTACCGCGTGCTGCTTAATACTAACATTATGAAAATTAAAAACTTTATTCAATTTAATTACCTTACAANGGACGTCGACTTCTACGACGATTTTCGAATGTTCCCGCTGCGGGGACGTCGACTTCTACGACGATTTTCGAATGTTCCTGCTGCGGGGACGTCGACTTCTACGACGATGCCTAAATGTCCCCGCTACGGGGACATCGACTTCTACGACGATTTCAAAATGTCCCCGCTACGGGGACATCGACTTCTACGACGATTTCAACCATGATGACACCGACCGCAGAGGGTTAACTATTTGCGCTGGAAAGACGTGCCACGCACGTCGAGACGTTTATGTTTCAAAGTCGCGAATGACGTGTTGTACACGTCGGTAGGTAGTTGTTGCGGAAATAAAAATAACGTGCGCGGGGCACGTCGACCGTGATCGTTTGACGAAGTACTATTAAATACACCACAATGCACAAGATTATTAACAAACGAAATTAGAGTATTGTTTTGGTACGCGCAACTGTGAATTAGCTTCCATCGCAAGTGGTTAAACATTGCTAGACGAAACCACTGCGCGAAGGTAACGGAAGGAACTTTCGGGACGACCTAATACTATATACTTCGTCGACAGTCGTAACTGTTAACACTTTACCAACCGGGAGCCTATTAATCGGCTTTTTACCACCAACGCTCAGCGACCGGGAGCCTATTAATCGGCTTTTTACAGCTAACATTTATCTACCGCGTGCTGCTTAATACTAACATTATGAAAATTAAAAACTTTATTCAATTTAATTACCTTACAATAAGAGATACGATATACCAAGCACTCTCACGAATTTCGATTTAAAAACAAAGTTGCAAGAATAAGAGCTTATAATTCCGCACGATAGCCAAAACTGAGCCGGTGTTAGCGATGTATCCGCGCTCGAATGAACCGGTCGGTAAAGTGTTAAGTAAAAGAACGATTAAAATACACTAGACTCCGGCTCACCGGTTAACGATTAATACCAACACTTGTCAAAAACGCCACCAACTTTCCGAACAGACTAATACTTTCACCCGGCCATTCCACCGAGACGAGTAGTCTCATCCAGAGCGGTGGTTATGCTTCGCACGACATAAAATATATCGAGAAACGGTATCCTTATCCGAGAAGCGGCACACGTGTGACCCGTATGTATCTCGTTGTACATAGCCTAGGGGATGGGACACGTACGTGTACAGGATGCCATTCGGTCTACGGAAAGGGGATCGGGCTAACGGAGTAGACACGAGTACGGACCATTCCCCATCCGAACTCCATCGGAACTCAGCAATTCCCGCGTTTAAGAGTTCGGTCACGTACACCTCTGCCCCGCACGAGAACGCACACACCACGGAATTGCTTATGTTTTATAATCGTCCACGACCATACCGACTCTAAGGCGGTCTACGTGTGTGCGGGCGAGCGCGATCTCACGGCCGATCACACTGATAGGGGAAAAATATTTTCGCGCGGTGGTATCGTGAGCTTTAATCAGTCGAGTGCTGTGTTCCGTGATCGTTGCTCCTTTTATGGTTAGTGTATAATCGTGGCGATGTTTCGAGGACGCGTATTAGGTGCAACTGAACGTTTGCTATTCGTGTCAGTTTAGAGTTTGTATCGTTAGCTGCGTTAGCTCCAAGATGTGTGCAACGAGGGCTTATTTGGTTTCGTGTTAAATTGTTTGTTTGTCGATTAAACGCGAATCGAGCTTGTGTGTTTAACGTTATCGATTTTGATAGAGCGACCAGCAATGTTATCAATTTTTATCAGCGAACGAGAACGAGCTAAGCTCTGTGTAAATATCGTTGAACTTTTTAAGATCTTGATCGTTTCTTGTTACGAGAAAGTAGGGATGTAAAGGTATTTAAACGATATTTTGTATAAAGATATTTTCATGGAAGCGCAGTTAGAATTTTTCTTGGAGAAAAAGATACTTTAATTTTAGTTATATAAATAATGTTTTCTAAATAACTGGACTTCTACACTGTTTGCTATTTCTTCTTAATTATAGCTTTCATCCGGTGGCGGGTTGTACGTAAAGGTTTCCGGGTTGCAGCTTTTCGAGTATAAAATGAAAGTTTCTATTTCGTTATCGCCGCTTTTATACAGGGTGAGTCGCTTAACGTTTGCACCTAATAAATCAAATATCTTTGTTGCTTTTAAAGATACGTGAAATGTCTTAAGGATAAAGTTGAATGGTTCGATGGGACTCACACGACGCGAATTATTTATTATTATTTAAAAACGATGTCATCAGCGATCACATACGAGAAAATTTTTTTTCTTAGACAATTCTTAGATATATATATATATATTTTTTCTTAGACAATTCTTAGATATATATATATATATATATATATATATATATTTATCTAAAAATTGTCTAAGAAAAAAAATTTTCTCGTTTGTGATCGGTGATCGTTTTTAAATAATTACTTTTAGTTTTATTAACCCTGCCCAAAAAGGGAAATCTTTAAGATAAAAATAAAAATAAGAAACTACACATATTAAATAACAATTTCGTTATATTAGGTTGTCCCGAAAGTTCCTTTCGTTATCTTAGCGCAATAAGTTCGTTTTGCAATGTTTATACAAACAAAGCCTTATTTGCCTCTAAAACATAAAATATTATGCATCCATTGCTTATTAATAAAACGAAAGAAACCTTTGGGACAACCTAATATTTGTTTCAAAATTAGGACACTTTAAAAAAAAGATGAATCACTAAAATTCACTCATTAAAAAAACCCCAAGGACCATAGTTCGGTTAACGATACAATTGTTTCAATCCATGTTGATCTTTTCTACTTTTATCGTTACAACCCCACCATTACAAATTTTTATCACCTACCACTGCTTCCCTCAAAATTGTACAATCAAACATATAACAAATTATTTATCGTTCGTATCTCGTTCGAGAATACTTTTACGCATAGTAAAATAATTTCCATAAAATAAAACGAAGACTTTACAGTTTCATTTTTTCTCAAGCTCAACCAATTTCTATTTTCCCGTATAACCTCGAAGAGAACAAAGTGCAACAGACACTGAGATCAATCAAAGGAGAATTGGTAGCGGTCATTCGTCTCCGTATGTTTAAAGACCCTCTGGGAAGAGCCGACAGCTCTTGCAGATCGACGAGTCTCTCGTTTCGTCGTTCGTCGACCACTCTCTAATATATCGTACGCGCCTGTACACGGACGTACATACATTCGTTCCTCCAAGTACACGCAAGAAAGGCACGATGCAAGGTGTACAAGAGCGAAACGCAGACGAATGAGAGGGAAGAAGAAAGAGAGCATCCTTTAGACGTAGACAGAGTGGCGAGTGGGAAAAGAAAAGAAGATTAGACTCGATGAAAGCGAGAAAGGGGGAGGAAAGAAGGGAGAGTAAGGGAGAGTAAGGGAGAGTAAGGAAGAATAAGGGAAAAAAGGTGAAAAGGAGATCTGCAATTAGTCATAGAGAGACGAAGATACAGACACGACGAGAGACGAAGGAGTCTAGGGAGGGTGGACGAAGAAAAGGGGTTGAGGAAGGGGAGAGAACCCACGGAGGGATCTCGGTAAGTATTATTGTAATTATACACTTAGGTTTATTTCCTGCGTATCCGCCCCTGCAAGGGCTGATAGCATTATATACCGCGGCTCCCTAATAAAAATAATAATAAGAGCGTTAAACCGCAGAGGACCGAGCGGAAGTAATGTTCGCCCTTTCTGTTAGTCCGTGTACCTGTTTCCGACCGACGATAATATATAGTTCACCCTAAACGCAGGAAACCCTTGTAATACACGCATATTAATGATTCTGGGTCGCCAGTGAAACGTGTACTCGTATTGGTACGTGTTTGAACGCGATATCAGATTTAGCACTTTCCATAAGTGCGGTTTGATATTGTGTACGCTTTATTTGATAAGTGGTAAATTTATCGAATTGAAATTTAATAAAATGTACGTATTAGGTTGTCCCAGAAGTTTCTTTCGCTTCGTTAATAAAAAAAATGGATACGTAATATTTTGTTTTACGATATATTAACTCTCTGTAGCCTGAATTTTGTCCGTTTATTAGAGAAAAAGCGACGATTGATTACAGTTTTTCACTTTTATTTGAATATTTTTTAATTAATAATTGCTATGCAAGGATCGTAGTATCGCTACAGTAATACGATAATCGAATTTAATAGTAATATTAATTTTTTAAAATATAGTATCCATTTTTTTAAATATAGAATCCATTTTACTCTGTTACCTTCCTCCACCTCTCGTTTGACAAACAAGATAGCATATTTATATGAGCATTGCAAGACGAAATCATTGCGCGAAGATAACGAAAGAAACTTTGCGAACAACCTACTATAAAAGGAAAATAAATTATTTGGAAGAAAAGACAGTTACATAAAAAAAAGAGAGAATGAATATCTTCAGAGTGTAAAAAGAAAATTTTTGTATCTCCTACGCTGCGCTACATTAATTGGAAATTACAATATTTATATAAAATCCCATGGAAAGTTCTATGGAGAGTAATATCGAGTATATTTAATAAAAACTGTTCGATGTTATTTAAGTCTTTTACGCTTTTTACAGCTTTTAAATTCCGTTTTATATTAACAGAAGGAATAAAATATTCTTTAAAGATGAAAATGAATTTTATAATATTATTCAACGTACGATTAGTGTAGCCAATAATTACTACAAATGGAATAGACACGTTGCATGTCTAAAATCAATCGTCCATGCGTGTGTCGTCCCATGGTGTGTCGATATAAAGTTCCCATTAGCAAGTATCGTTCGAACATATGTGCGTGACTAAACATCCCCTCTTTTTGCACCTGCTATTAACAAGTACCATTTCAAGCCCCTACTTCATTCTATTCGCCACCATTTATTTCTTGTCCTAATCTGATCCATCCTCTTGTCCACCTGTGTTTCTTTATTCTTTCGAACCACATTTCTAACATTCATTCTGACACCGTCAAATAATTTTTATTGTCCCTTGTGTATTAGCGATCCATTAGTTTTCGTTGGATGATTTTAATAAGTGGTCTTCGATACCTCTAAGATAATTCTAATTATTTACTTCCTTAATAAAATTAAACAAGTAATTGTAAATTTTCTGTAGAATATTTATAACAGAGTTCATCTAACTCTAATATTAGTTTAATCATTAGCTGATGTTTGATTAATTTTACTAAATCATAATTCTCGATTCTAAAAATTACAGTCTAACGTTAAAATTCATCTACCTCAAATTCTATACTATTTCGTGCGTCACAAATTTCAGTATTATTACTAAAAATTATTCACTGAAAAATCACACTTTTAATAAAATAATAAAACCTTCTGCCCCATCGTAACCAAAATTATAGTTTTCGTTCGATGATTTTAATAAGTGGTCTGTGATACATCTAAGATAACTTTAGTTATTTATTTCGTTAATAAAATTAAAGAAATAATTGTAAATTTTCTGTAGAATATTTATAACAGAGTCCATTTAACTCTAATATTAGTTTAATCATTAGCTGACGTTTGATTAATTTTACTAAATCATAATTCTCGATTCTAAAAATTACAGTCTAACGTTAAAATTCATCTACCTCAAATTCTATACTATTTCGCGCGTCACAAATTTCAGAATTATTACTCAAAATTATTCACTGAAAAATCACACTTTTAATAAAATAATAAAACCTTCTGCCCCATCGTAACCAAAATTACACATAAAGCACAAATTCTCGTCAACCCTTACCACGTTTAAAAATCCCCGAACCACTCCATCGATTAGACCTCAATTCCTCCGTAGCTCCTTAATTCCGTTTCATCTCCACCGAGAAGAGACAAAAAAAAAAAGAAGAAAATAGGTCACCGAAGGGACAGTAATAACTTGAACCGATCGCCGTAAAAAGCGGCCAATTAAGAACCGAAATTAATACCGGAGGGACGAAGAGAGAATGGCGAAACGGCGTAAGGCGACTAATTTCCTCCTACCGTCGATAACTCGTTCGCGAGGTCTCTTCTTTCCGCCGATGACTCTTGTCCATGGTCGCGCTCCATAATTTTCAATTTGTGCAAATTAACGTTCCTGTTCGTCCGCGCGTCTCCATGAAGCACGATAAATAAGGGGGCAAGCGAGTAGTAAATATAAATCAGGAGTGATTGGATGTAAGTGGGGAGCGTTATGTGTCCCCAGTGTCCCGTGTGTGGGATCGTCCGCGGCCGTTCTATGGCTGTGGGGTGCACGTACACACGCGGGACTTAGGTGAGAGACGACGGTTCGTGAGACGATGCACTATCCACGTATACTTTCGCCACCAAAGGGACCAACGGCTCTACCACCCCGTTTACCTCGCGTCGATGTTCCTCCGCGTTTCAGGTCATAGTGCAATGCTACCGCCACTCGGATACCCAATATATTATATTATTCTTTCTCGCTCGAATTCTTCGATGCCCATAAATCGGCCTGTCTCTTAATACGCGTTTACTGCGCCATCTTATGTTCGGGGCTGTTCGAAATTTATGTGCGTGCGCGCTTTCTGGTTGGAAGCTTCCTTTGTGGATAAATTGGACAGAGACAGAGACCGTGGAGGAACGGAGAGCCGTTTCAGCTGTAATTGGAATAAATTAGGAAAAATTTTGGATCACGGCAGGAGATTGTCTGAACAAACTGAGGAATAGTAGTGTTTGATAAATTGGTAATAAGTGGAGTACCGGTGTTTGCATGAATAATACACGTTTAACGCGTATAAACGTGTGTGCAGAAAAGCTAAAAATGGCACGAGAAAGGTATTAATAATTCACCGTCGAGCGGTGTGCCACGTATAGCGGCTGTTAAAAGTATTTATATTATAATTCAGAAATTTTCCGTACGTCGATCGACGAAGAACATAAGCGCGTTCGATTGAATTCGATTCCGGAACGAAACACACGGGAGATTTCGAAGTTTGTTGAACGAGGTCACATTCGAAATTCCATTTACGAAACCTAATTTTCTATCATCACGGAATAACGAAATGCGTATGAATCAATCAACGCTTGGCCCATCTATTCGTGCATCGCGATATATTTGCGTGGCACAATATATTTCAATTCTAAACAACGATGCATCCTATACAAGTTCTTTAAAATCTACTCGAATTAAATTAATTCAAACTTTAACCAAAATTAATAAATACCGAAATATTGAATCCGAAGCAAATTAAACATCCCAGATGGACACGTCGCTGTTAACACTCGCTTCTCGCGATAAACCCAGCTCATCTTCTAAAAATCGCAGTGCTGAAACAGGAACTGGTTCGAGAGTAAAAGTTCAATTTCCGGGCGCGATTGCTGGCCGGACATCGCGATGTTAAATTTACATTTGCGACGGAGAGCGACCGTGTCGATGCACGCAACGAGAGAAGAAAAGAAACGCGTTTGTCACGCGTCGAAGGTGAAATGATCGATTCACATGGACCCATACAGAATACGTAAACATACCAATGATAAGCATCCGCGGATGACCTTTTTCAAACGCGTTCACCTTTCTCCTCCGTCGTGCACAGGTGCGCACTTGTGAGTGGCACAGGTGTAAGCGAGATATCGATTATGCAATCTCATAGCCTGCAACCCCATACGAACGGTAACGCAGGAATACGCGTGCATCCCTTCTGGCCTGTGCGCCACCCCAATACGTATAAACCCGGCTAGAGTCCGGTCTGTCAAACAGACCTGACGTTAATTATCACCTTACTACCGCCCCGCCAAACCACCGCACCATCTACTTGACACATATGCCACTTTTCAGATTTCCGTGTGTATACGCGCTCGATTTCCCGCGCATCACGTTCCTTCCTGCCTTTTTCAATTTTTCTATCTGTGTTCTGTTGCCAATTTACTCGATTAGAAATCGAGGGTGGACGCGCGCGCTGGTGTGCAGGTTGATTTTTATCGAGCGATCGACGTTGTACGGTAGGCAGCTAGACAAGTGAAAAGTTGTTGGCGCGAAAAACAATTGGGTTCGAGGGAGGCGTTGTTGAGCGAATATTTTGTGATTAATTGTCTTTCTTTGTCTTTTCCTTGTTTTTTTGTTGCACAAAGTTGGAGATGTTCAAAGAGATTTGCCGATGGACAGAGTTTCGAAACTTCAGGCTCGGAGTATCGTTTATAACGTCTAATTATTTCATTAGCGTTGTAGAATATGCAACGCGTAATTTTGATTAGTTTCTTATTCGATATAAAAATAAGGGAATTAATCGTCTGCGTGTCGCTATGGACTCGACGTTTCGTTTTGCTTCGTTCTTCGTAGTTTTAGAATATGAAACATTATTGTTTCCATATTCAAATTTAAGTAACAGAAATTTATTATTTAATTTATTATTATTATATATATTTGTTAAAGCTTAGCCGAATTATTAACAGTTAACCCCTTGCCATACTCTGACTCGTGATCACAATTTCTGGTCAAACACGAATATGACGAGTAGAACTCGTGGTCACAGTTTTGGGCTAAACATAAATATAACGAACGAGACTCGTGATGTCAAATTTCGAGATATCAGCTAACGAAGATAAGAACTAGAGCCTTAACAGTCTCATTTGGCCCCGTTCGGCGAGTGTCAGTCGTTACATTTCTGTTCCGAATTTTGTCCAGCTAAATGGTAGATCAAGGGGTTAAGCTAAAGCGTAGAACGTGACTCACAATCAATTCAATAATTAAATTAATTAAACGAGTCTTGACCCTTTTAGTGCCGGACGACGATATATCGTGGTTCGCTACAATTGCCAAAAGTGGCA
>SMSQ01025706.1:0-26307 GCA_019453375.1 Ctenoplectra terminalis | reverse complement strand
TAGCGATGTATCCGCGCTCGAATGAACCGGTCGGTAAAGTGTTAAGTAAAAGAACGATTAAAATACACTAGACTCCGGCTCACCGGTTAACGATTAATACCAACACTTGTCAAAAACGCCACCAACTTTCCGAACAGACTAATACTTTCACCCGGCCATTCCACCGAGACGAGTAGTCTCATCCAGAGCGGTGGTTATGCTTCGCACGACATAAAATATATCGAGAAACGGTATCCTTATCCGAGAAGCGGCACACGTGTGACCCGTATGTATCTCGTTGTACATAGCCTAGGGGATGGGACACGTACGTGTACAGGATGCCATTCGGTCTACGGAAAGGGGATCGGGCTAACGGAGTAGACACGAGTACGGACCATTCCCCATCCGAACTCCATCGGAACTCAGCAATTCCCGCGTTTAAGAGTTCGGTCACGTACACCTCTGCCCCGCACGAGAACGCACACACCACGGAATTGCTTATGTTTTATAATCGTCCACGACCATACCGACTCTAAGGCGGTCTACGTGTGTGCGGGCGAGCGCGATCTCACGGCCGATCACACTGATAGGGGAAAAATATTTTCGCGCGGTGGTATCGTGAGCTTTAATCAGTCGAGTGCTGTGTTCCGTGATCGTTGCTCCTTTTATGGTTAGTGTATAATCGTGGCGATGTTTCGAGGACGCGTATTAGGTGCAACTGAACGTTTGCTATTCGTGTCAGTTTAGAGTTTGTATCGTTAGCTGCGTTAGCTCCAAGATGTGTGCAACGAGGGCTTATTTGGTTTCGTGTTAAATTGTTTGTTTGTCGATTAAACGCGAATCGAGCTTGTGTGTTTAACGTTATCGATTTTGATAGAGCGACCAGCAATGTTATCAATTTTTATCAGCGAACGAGAACGAGCTAAGCTCTGTGTAAATATCGTTGAACTTTTTAAGATCTTGATCGTTTGTTGTTACGAGAAAGTAGGGATGTAAAGGTACGATATTTTGTATAAAGATATTTTCATGGAAGCGCAGTTAGAATTTTTCTTGGAGAAAAAGATACTTTAATTTTAGTTATATAAATAATGTTTTCTAAATAACTGGACTTCTACACTGTTTGCTATTTCTTCTTAATTATAGCTTTCATCCGGTGGCGGGTTGTACGTAAAGGTTTCCGGGTTGCAGCTTTTCGAGTATAAAATGAAAGTTTCTATTTCGTTATCGCCGCTTTTATACAGGGTGAGTCGCTTAACGTTTGCACCTAATAAATTAAATATCTTTGTTGCTTTTAAAGATACGTGAAATGTCTTAAGGATAAAGTTGAATGGTTCGATGGGACTCACACGACGCGAATTATTTATTATTATTTAAAAACGATGTCATCACCGATCACAAACGAGAAAATTTTTTTTCTTAGACAATTTTTAGATAAATATATATATATATATATATATATATATATATATATATATCTAAGAATTGTCTAAGAAAATATATATATATATATCTAAGAATTGTCTAAGAAAAAAAATTTTCTCGTTTGTGATCGGTGATCGTTTTTAAATAATTACGTTTAGTTTGATTAACCCTGCCCAAAAAGGGAAATCTTTAAGATAAAAATAAAAATAAGAAACTACACATATTAAATAACAATTTCGTTATATTAGGTTGTCCCGAAAGTTCCTTTCGTTATCTTAGCGCAATAAGTTCGTTTTGCAATGTTTATACAAACAAAGCCTTATTTGCCTCTAAAACATAAAATATTATGCATCCATTGCTTATTAATAAAACGAAAGAAACCTTTGGGACAACCTAATATTTGTTTCAAAATTAGGACACTTTTAAAAAAAGATGAATCACTAAAATTCACTCATTAAAAAAACCCCAAGGACCATAGTTCGGTTAACGATACAATTGTTTCAATCCATGTTGATCTTTTCTACTTTTATCGTTACAACCCCACCATTACAAATTTTTATCACCTACCACTGCTTCCCTCAAAATTGTACAATCAAACATATAACAAATTATTTATCGTTCGTATCTCGTTCGAGAATACTTTTACGCATAGTAAAATAATTTCCATAAAATAAAACGAAGACTTTACAGTTTCATTTTTTCTCAAGCTCAACCAATTTCTATTTTCCCGTATAACCTCGAAGAGAACAAAGTGCAACAGACACTGAGATCAATCAAAGGAGAATTGGTAGCGGTCATTCGTCTCCGTATGTTTAAAGACCCTCTGGGAAGAGCCGACAGCTCTTGCAGATCGACGAGTCTCTCGTTTCGTCGTTCGTCGACCACTCTCTAATATATCGTACGCGCCTGTACACGGACGTACATACATTCGTTCCTCCAAGTACACGCAAGAAAGGCACGATGCAAGGTGTACAAGAGCGAAACGCAGACGAATGAGAGGGAAGAAGAAAGAGAGCATCCTTTAGACGTAGACAGAGTGGCGAGTGGGAAAAGAAAAGAAGATTAGACTCGATGAAAGCGAGAAAGGGGGAGGAAAGAAGGGAGAGTAAGGGAGAGTAAGGGAGAGTAAGGAAGAATAAGGGAAAAAAGGTGAAAAGGAGATCTGCAATTAGTCATAGAGAGACGAAGATACAGACACGACGAGAGACGAAGGAGTCTAGGGAGGGTGGACGAAGAAAAGGGGTTGAGGAAGGGGAGAGAACCCACGGAGGGATCTCGGTAAGTATTATTGTAATTATACACTTAGGTTTATTTCCTGCGTATCCGCCCCTGCAAGGGCTGATAGCATTATATACCGCGGCTCCCTAATAAAAATAATAATAAGAGCGTTAAACCGCAGAGGACCGAGCGGAAGTAATGTTCGCCCTTTCTGTTAGTCCGTGTACCTGTTTCCGACCGACGATAATATATAGTTCACCCTAAACGCAGGAAACCCTTGTAATACACGCATATTAATGATTCTGGGTCGCCAGTGAAACGTGTACTCGTATTGGTACGTGTTTGAACGCGATATCAGATTTAGCACTTTCCATAAGTGCGGTTTGATATTGTGTACGCTTTATTTGATAAGTGGTAAATTTATCGAATTGAAATTTAATAAAATGTACGTATTAGGTTGTCCCAGAAGTTTCTTTCGCTTCGTTAATAAAAAAAATGGATACGTAATATTTTGTTTTACGATATATTAACTCTCTGTAGCCTGAATTTTGTCCGTTTATTAGAGAAAAAGCGACGATTGATTACAGTTTTTCACTTTTATTTGAATATTTTTTAATTAATAATTGCTATGCAAGGATCGTAGTATCGCTACAGTAATACGATAATCGAATTTAATAGTAATATTAATTTTTTAAAATATAGTATCCATTTTTTTAAATATAGAATCCATTTTACTCTGTTACCTTCCTCCACCTCTCGTTTGACAAACAAGATAGCATATTTATATGAGCATTGCAAGACGAAATCATTGCGCGAAGATAACGAAAGAAACTTTGCGAACAACCTACTATAAAAGGAAAATAAATTATTTGGAAGAAAAGACAGTTACATAAAAAAAAGAGAGAATGAATATCTTCAGAGTGTAAAAAGAAAATTTTTGTATCTCCTACGCTGCGCTACATTAATTGGAAATTACAATATTTATATAAAATCCCATGGAAAGTTCTATGGAGAGTAATATCGAGTATATTTAATAAAAACTGTTCGATGTTATTTAAGTCTTTTACGCTTTTTACAGCTTTTAAATTCCGTTTTATATTAACAGAAGGAATAAAATATTCTTTAAAGATGAAAATGAATTTTATAATATTATTCAACGTACGATTAGTGTAGCCAATAATTACTACAAATGGAATAGACACGTTGCATGTCTAAAATCAATCGTCCATGCGTGTGTCGTCCCATGGTGTGTCGATATAAAGTTCCCATTAGCAAGTATCGTTCGAACATATGTGCGTGACTAAACATCCCCTCTTTTTGCACCTGCTATTAACAAGTACCATTTCAAGCCCCTACTTCATTCTATTCGCCACCATTTATTTCTTGTCCTAATCTGATCCATCCTCTTGTCCACCTGTGTTTCTTTATTCTTTCGAACCACATTTCTAACATTCATTCTGACACCGTCAAATAATTTTTATTGTCCCTTGTGTATTAGCGATCCATTAGTTTTCGTTGGATGATTTTAATAAGTGGTCTTCGATACCTCTAAGATAATTCTAATTATTTACTTCCTTAATAAAATTAAACAAGTAATTGTAAATTTTCTGTAGAATATTTATAACAGAGTTCATCTAACTCTAATATTAGTTTAATCATTAGCTGATGTTTGATTAATTTTACTAAATCATAATTCTCGATTCTAAAAATTACAGTCTAACGTTAAAATTCATCTACCTCAAATTCTATACTATTTCGTGCGTCACAAATTTCAGTATTATTACTAAAAATTATTCACTGAAAAATCACACTTTTAATAAAATAATAAAACCTTCTGCCCCATCGTAACCAAAATTATAGTTTTCGTTCGATGATTTTAATAAGTGGTCTGTGATACATCTAAGATAACTTTAGTTATTTATTTCGTTAATAAAATTAAAGAAATAATTGTAAATTTTCTGTAGAATATTTATAACAGAGTCCATTTAACTCTAATATTAGTTTAATCATTAGCTGACGTTTGATTAATTTTACTAAATCATAATTCTCGATTCTAAAAATTACAGTCTAACGTTAAAATTCATCTACCTCAAATTCTATACTATTTCGCGCGTCACAAATTTCAGAATTATTACTCAAAATTATTCACTGAAAAATCACACTTTTAATAAAATAATAAAACCTTCTGCCCCATCGTAACCAAAATTACACATAAAGCACAAATTCTCGTCAACCCTTACCACGTTTAAAAATCCCCGAACCACTCCATCGATTAGACCTCAATTCCTCCGTAGCTCCTTAATTCCGTTTCATCTCCACCGAGAAGAGACAAAAAAAAAAAGAAGAAAATAGGTCACCGAAGGGACAGTAATAACTTGAACCGATCGCCGTAAAAAGCGGCCAATTAAGAACCGAAATTAATACCGGAGGGACGAAGAGAGAATGGCGAAACGGCGTAAGGCGACTAATTTCCTCCTACCGTCGATAACTCGTTCGCGAGGTCTCTTCTTTCCGCCGATGACTCTTGTCCATGGTCGCGCTCCATAATTTTCAATTTGTGCAAATTAACGTTCCTGTTCGTCCGCGCGTCTCCATGAAGCACGATAAATAAGGGGGCAAGCGAGTAGTAAATATAAATCAGGAGTGATTGGATGTAAGTGGGGAGCGTTATGTGTCCCCAGTGTCCCGTGTGTGGGATCGTCCGCGGCCGTTCTATGGCTGTGGGGTGCACGTACACACGCGGGACTTAGGTGAGAGACGACGGTTCGTGAGACGATGCACTATCCACGTATACTTTCGCCACCAAAGGGACCAACGGCTCTACCACCCCGTTTACCTCGCGTCGATGTTCCTCCGCGTTTCAGGTCATAGTGCAATGCTACCGCCACTCGGATACCCAATATATTATATTATTCTTTCTCGCTCGAATTCTTCGATGCCCATAAATCGGCCTGTCTCTTAATACGCGTTTACTGCGCCATCTTATGTTCGGGGCTGTTCGAAATTTATGTGCGTGCGCGCTTTCTGGTTGGAAGCTTCCTTTGTGGATAAATTGGACAGAGACAGAGACCGTGGAGGAACGGAGAGCCGTTTCAGCTGTAATTGGAATAAATTAGGAAAAATTTTGGATCACGGCAGGAGATTGTCTGAACAAACTGAGGAATAGTAGTGTTTGATAAATTGGTAATAAGTGGAGTACCGGTGTTTGCATGAATAATACACGTTTAACGCGTATAAACGTGTGTGCAGAAAAGCTAAAAATGGCACGAGAAAGGTATTAATAATTCACCGTCGAGCGGTGTGCCACGTATAGCGGCTGTTAAAAGTATTTATATTATAATTCAGAAATTTTCCGTACGTCGATCGACGAAGAACATAAGCGCGTTCGATTGAATTCGATTCCGGAACGAAACACACGGGAGATTTCGAAGTTTGTTGAACGAGGTCACATTCGAAATTCCATTTACGAAACCTAATTTTCTATCATCACGGAATAACGAAATGCGTATGAATCAATCAACGCTTGGCCCATCTATTCGTGCATCGCGATATATTTGCGTGGCACAATATATTTCAATTCTAAACAACGATGCATCCTATACAAGTTCTTTAAAATCTACTCGAATTAAATTAATTCAAACTTTAACCAAAATTAATAAATACCGAAATATTGAATCCGAAGCAAATTAAACATCCCAGATGGACACGTCGCTGTTAACATTCGCTTCTCGCGATAAACCCAGCTCATCTTCTAAAAATCGCAGTGCTGAAACAGGAACTGGTTCGAGAGTAAAAGTTCAATTTCCGGGCGCGATTGCTGGCCGGACATCGCGATGTTAAATTTACATTTGCGACGGAGAGCGACCGTGTCGATGCACGCAACGAGAGAAGAAAAGAAACGCGTTTGTCACGCGTCGAAGGTGAAATGATCGATTCACATGGACCCATACAGAATACGTAAACATACCAATGATAAGCATCCGCGGATGACCTTTTTCAAACGCGTTCACCTTTCTCCTCCGTCGTGCACAGGTGCGCACTTGTGAGTGGCACAGGTGTAAGCGAGATATCGATTATGCAATCTCATAGCCTGCAACCCCATACGAACGGTAACGCAGGAATACGCGTGCATCCCTTCTGGCCTGTGCGCCACCCCAATACGTATAAACCCGGCTAGAGTCCGGTCTGTCAAACAGACCTGACGTTAATTATCACCTTACTACCGCCCCGCCAAACCACCGCACCATCTACTTGACACATATGCCACTTTTCAGATTTCCGTGTGTATACGCGCTCGATTTCCCGCGCATCACGTTCCTTCCTGCCTTTTTCAATTTTTCTATCTGTGTTCTGTTGCCAATTTACTCGATTAGAAATCGAGGGTGGACGCGCGCGCTGGTGTGCAGGTTGATTTTTATCGAGCGATCGACGTTGTACGGTAGGCAGCTAGACAAGTGAAAAGTTGTTGGCGCGAAAAACAATTGGGTTCGAGGGAGGCGTTGTTGAGCGAATATTTTGTGATTAATTGTCTTTCTTTGTCTTTTCCTTGTTTTTTTGTTGCACAAAGTTGGAGATGTTCAAAGAGATTTGCCGATGGACAGAGTTTCGAAACTTCAGGCTCGGAGTATCGTTTATAACGTCTAATTATTTCATTAGCGTTGTAGAATATGCAACGCGTAATTTTGATTAGTTTCTTATTCGATATAAAAATAAGGGAATTAATCGTCTGCGTGTCGCTATGGACTCGACGTTTCGTTTTGCTTCGTTCTTCGTAGTTTTAGAATATGAAACATTATTGTTTCCGTATTCAAATTTAAGTAACAGAAATTTATTATTTAATTTATTATTATTATATATATTTGTTAAAGCTTAGCCGAATTATTAACAGTTAACCCCTTGCCATACTCTGACTCGTGATCACAATTTCTGGTCAAACACGAATATGACGAGTAGAACTCGTGGTCACAGTTTTGGGCTAAACATAAATATAACGAACGAGACTCGTGATGTCAAATTTCGAGATATCAGCTAACGAAGATAAGAACTAGAGCCTTAACAGTCTCATTTGGCCCCGTTCGGCGAGTGTCAGTCGTTACATTTCTGTTCCGAATTTTGTCCAGCTAAATGGTAGATCAAGGGGTTAAGCTAAAGCGTAGAACGTGACTCACAATCAATTCAATAATTAAATTAATTAAACGAGTCTTGACCCTTTTAGTGCCGGACGACGATATATCGTGGTTCGCTACAATTGCCAAAAGTGGCAACGATATATCGTTGCGCGTGTAATAGCGCCTTATTCTTCGCATCGCGAGAAAGCTTTGTCTCAAAATAAATTTATAAATGATCTACAAATGATCTAATTTGATTGTAAGTGTTCTAATTTCGTTGGAAAAGAATTTAGAAACCGGTTTGGGTGTGACTTTTTACACATTCTACGCCGGGCGGCGTTGTCGGCCGCACTGTACCATCGAGTTATCTTTTACTTTTCTGTGTGAAATATCATAAATTTTTTTACGAAATAAATTGGAAATGCAAATTATATATTGCGTACTAAGTGGTTTATATAAAGTTACGATGAAACGATGCCTTTTCCTATGTGTAAAAACGTTTTGAAAGAGAGAACTCAATTTTTATATTTTTTATAATAATTTATAATTATGTTGTTCACATGATTTTCAATTGATATTGAAAAATTAGTGTCATTGCTTCATTCTCTATTTCCTCCTGAATACGTTGCTTTTTTAATCGTGTAAATATCATTTGTAGTTTGCTTTTTATGACCGTTTTTCCAAATCCTTGTATATTTGTCAAATTCGGCCGGTTATCTTCGCATAGGCACTCGTTTTTCGCCCGGCACTAAACTGGATAAACCGTGACATTCTCTAACCAAAATTCGTAAAATTGTTATCCAGAAGATTGACAATTTAAAATAGCAAATTTCACAACAAGAATTAAGCTACGTTCCTTTATTGACCTCGTACTTGCTTCACCAATCCTTCAAAAATCCTTCAAAAATCCTTCGATACGTCTCTAGTCAAGAGAAAATTTGGCATGTCTGGAAATTACACGGCCTACTGGTAGAAAACAGTTTTCTTGAATCCAACAATTGAAACGATGTAAAGCTTCCTGCCTCGTTGGTGAATAAAGATTCCAGAAAGGCTACGCGGCTGGCAGATTTTGCAAACCTGGCTTGTATGCAATATGTATACAGAGTACTTATACAGTTCATCGCTGGCATAACCGAAGGAACTGGGTACAACTTGACGTCACAGGGTATACTCGGTTGCAAAGATTCTCTGCTAGCCCAGGTAGAAATGTACGACTTATTCAAATATTGAGTTCCGCGAAAATTCTGGAAATCAGGCCACAGGGTACATCGTTCCTGTAGAATGGTAGCTTCTGTAGAAAGGCTCGTTATTACGCAAAGAGAAGCGCTGTTCAAATTCCAACTATTGACGAAGCTGGTTCTACGCGGTTTGACTTGCTCATCTTTGTCGCTTACAATGCCTTCCACGTTTCTCTACGAGAACCTAACGAAGACCTCAATGATGTAACAGAGCAGAAGATTTGGAAGAAGCTGAGCGTTATCGGGCTCGTGACTTGGAGCTGTTGCTGAATTTTTAGCGAAAGTCGAAGTATTCTGTCAGACGGTTGTGTATTTTGAATTATTGCTATTGTTATGATTTTTCGTTTCGATGGAAGTTTAACCCTTTGCACTCGAACGTCTCCTCTCGGGGGACATCAGAGTTTATTAACGGTATTAACACTAGATTTACGAAACCTATCAATTTGACTCGGTTCAGATTTCGTGCTTAAGTTTAACAATAATGCGTGCGAAAAATGTAAACTCGAAATGAAATTTATATAGAAAAATGTATTAAATAAATCTCTGCTTATAGAAATTTATTAATCTGGAATAAACCGTACTAATGATATTATGAAAAAATTGTATTCCAATGTACCCATCAGAATGATCCAATCAATACCCGCAAACCTAGTGTTAATGATTACAGAGGATGAACTTACGTTGGCATAACTTTTTTAGAAAATGCATGTTTCCTTGAAGTTCTCTGTTTCGAATGGCAAGAGACAGCAAATCAAAAAGTATGGTACATACAGAAATATGGAACGATTTCTGTTTGCACACTTTCCTATAAAAATGTCGCGAGATGATTCTGAGTGCACAGGATTAATAAATGTGTAATCAATTATTGGGATTGTGTTAGTATACGTTATCGGTGATAGATATTTGCTCACCTAATTTTCTTCACTTCGCAATAATAATGTTCGTGTAAGGATAAATGTTTGACTTCTATTAACACAGTGTTTGTGTAATTTCAATTGTTACTATCGTTATGTTTTTTCGTTTCGATGGAAGTTTAATAAATCTGTAATAAATTATTGGGATCGTGTTGGTATACGTTATCGGTGATAGATATTTGCTCACTTAATTTTCTTCACTCCGCAATAATAATGTTCGTGTAAGGATAAATGTTTGACTTCTATTAACACAGTGTTTACCATTCGAGAAGATTCTCCAGAGAGGATTTTTTAAGAAATCATTGTGACCGTGTGACTTGAGAGTTACATACTCGTGTATTTATATTAAAAAAAATTAATTTCGTTTAGTTATCACTGTACTATTAAATTTTGTTACTGTGTCAGTGTAATGATACCACAGTCCATCTATAGGAATTATTATTTTAAACATTTTGCGATCAAAGTAAAATACTGTAATCAGTCACAGTTCTTTTCTCTGATAAACAAACAAAATTAGATATATTTTTCTTGAATTAAAATATTAATTTTAGAACCGAACTCTCGTGTAATTGTAATGGATTCAAAAATTATTTTAATTTTAGACTCTCGTGTAATTGTAATAAATGAATATTTTGATGAAAAAAAAATTTGTCCGCAAAATGGTCCATAGATTGTAATTACTGAAATATTACAACTAGAGTGTACGTTGTTGTTGAATTATTCACCAGTATTGGATGTTTTCATATAAACTCAAAGCGACAGAATCGGGCAATAGAATATTCGATTATAACGTTAATTAAAATTTCCAATAATTTGATTGGTCATGGTTTCATTAGTACAGTATAATGTATTAAATGCGTAGAAGTATTACAAAAATGTGTGATTAACAGTTATTGTTTTGAAATAATATTTGGAGTTAATCATGAATTGAGTATTTCTTTGTACGCAAATATTGATGCAAAAGTATTTATTTTCAGATATCCTTATAATGTTTGATCAATGTGCTTGATTAATTTGAAAACATTTCGATAAAAATTGTTGCTAAACCGTACATGTTTAACTTCAAAATTAAACTCGGAATATTCATTAATACTTGTTTCAATAACGTTTACTTATAATTGATAATATTTCATTTACAGTGAAATTAAACATTCATTAGAACCATGAAACAATTAAGTTGGTTTTAATTGAATTCATGAAATTCGAAAATATGAAATACGAACAAAACTGAAACAAGTATTATCTAATCGACATTAGCATTTACAAATTTTACATTATCGCCGACAACCACCTGCGTATAATTGGATCGGTCGCTAATATTCAATAAAAAAACAATTCGAGGATATCAAACTATTTTCTTGCTTGACAGAGATTATAACGACACGAAGAGGTGTTTTCACGTAATACTTTGACTGCTATGGATTATATGTATATATAATAAACGATACGAATTGTGGATTATAAAAAAATATGGATTATATTTAATATTAACCCTTTGACCGCTATGGACGCAATAATGGATGGAATATGGATGGAAACTATCGGTATGGACTACGGACGCATATATGCGTTTGACGATCGAACTGTTCAGATCCTAGTTCAGATCGTAGTTCAGATCGTAAATAATAATATATTAAATACATAATACATGCTCAAGAATACTTCTCTGATGTTATTCAATACTGTACAACTGAAGAATTACAGTAGAAACTTAGTTACTCGTTGGATAATCAATCGAACACCGATAGAATACGCGGTACGCGAGAAAATATTCCGTCAACGCAGAACGTCTAAACCTAGAGTTATCCGCAATCAAAGGGTTAATATTAACACGGAAGCATATTTACACTTACACGTTTAAAGCTTTTATACTTGAAAACAACCGCGTGTAACGCTCGTAATCAGTAAATACAATTGCGACAGCTTCCTATTAACCCTCTGTAGTCTGAATTTTGTCAGTCGCAGTGCACTTTGTAGGTCTCTATCGAGCAGAACATTTTTTATTTATTACATTAATAAATAGTCCTAGTCGTTAAACAGTATTAACTTTAATCAAATTTAATAGAACAGTGATAACTAAATAAACAAATCTGAAACACAATTTTCTTTTTCTCCCGTACATGTTACAATTAAAACGTTTAAAGTTCACTCAATAACTAAACATAAATTACGAAAAAAAGATAATAGAAAATATAAAGCTATAAAGAAATCGCGAAAAAACTATAATTTGAGAAATAAAACTCACAAACCAAACGAGAAAAGAAAAGAAAAATTCAATAGCGTCCCAGTACACCGAATCTACTTCTCGAGACTTTCGCTTATAATAATTTTTCTATCGACTCACGAATACACTGCGTTAACTGCCAATAAATTATTTTTCGCTCTGCGTGTATAATAACAGACAAACTTCATCACACATTCCTTCCCACGCTAATTAATATTTTATAATCAAGAATACATTGCATCAATACCTAGCTACGTAATTGTCATTCAATTCTTAATGCAGCAGCCACGCTGTCGTTGGCGTCGAGCATGAAATTCTCCCGATTTCCGTTGACGTTGTTTTGCGGTCTTGGCTGGTTCATCGGAAAGAGAGCGTTTACTTTCAATGGTTAATGGCTGATGACGCGGTGAATGTAGCCGAGCAATCGATAATCGCCGCCGTCGAGTCCCTCAAGAGTCGTTCCACTTATCGGTGCTACATTTTACCAACGATATTCTGTTCAGACGCGATAATTATTCCCGATTTTTCCTCTAAATGTTACTGTGCCAACGTCCTTCGATTGGGTCGAAATTACTGACAGACGTAAATCCGATTTGATAACAGGCGCCGCTAAAAGCAGCAAGGATAAACGTCACGGACATTAACCACGTTAGATCCTGATAAAATTATGTTCCGGGCAAACATAGATGAGAATGTATAGGGGAATTATTCGTCACCGTAATAGTTTGACTAGACGAATGGATTTCGCGTTATTTGGAAACCGCGAGATACATATCGGTGATTAATACTGCAATTGTCAAAGCCGTCAAAATGGTGGATTGGTAATTTCTCGTGGGAATTTTATAAATATACTGTTACTTCGTGTGAAATATAGGAACAAAGGGTTGATTTTCTTGCGTTTGTAAATTAATTGTATCAGTGTTTAATTGTAACACAATCTTGAAAATTACAGCGGTTCACTCATTTTAATTTGTGATAGGTTGCGGATCGAAAATTTCTTGGATCGATATTTTAATTAACACGGGTTTCACCGCGATAATTAAATTGTAAATTGACGAACAGGAAGCGTTTAAGCATAAAGTTGGAGAATTAATGCAGAATTTATAATTGAGGCTAATGAAGCATTCGACTTTGTTAATGAATCATTGTATGCGAGAAACAATAGGTTACAGTTCTGTTGAAAAAATATGTCCAGTAAATTGTTTCATTTTTGAGATTACTTAACGCGTGATTTATTAATTTTTTATAATATCAAACTATTTAATTATTTTTCTTTCCCGTTTCAAGGAATATGAAATCGATATAAAGGACAAAACTAAATAATTGTTTCGTTTATTGTATATATGCAAATATCAAAATTGCGCTCAGTTTGATAAATAGTAATAGCTATTAAGGATCGAATTATGTAAAGTTATATATCGAAATTATGCACCGGTAATTACGCTTGAAAAGAAAAGAAATATTTATCGCACGAGCACGTATAACGTGAAAATGAAAAAAGTTAACGATCTACAAAAGGCAACGCTAATTATTAAGCGTCTTCATTAATATTCCAAACGAGCAGAAGATAGGAAAAACGCGCGAAACGATGGTCATCGAAACGTGAATAATTACCAGTGGTACGATGAATGCGTAATGGAAGCTGTATTAATTATCATAGATAATTAACACCACCTACAGGGCACGCGCTTCATGTTTACGGACAATTAACGTTATCAGCGAATTAGTATTTATCACCGTTGATCCTCTTGGAACTTTACAAAGACTTAGAGACTGGTGAAAATTACTTAAACGTCTACTATCGTACTTTTAATTGATAATCTTTCAATTAACGTTTGTCCTTATTACACGTATCCTATAATTTTGAATAATTTTGTATCGAGTTCTAAATTGTGACAAATTAAAGTACATTTGTAGCCAGCAAAGATCAATATCTGCTTAGTTAATTAATCTATTTATTTGAAAGAGTCTTATTAACGAGTCACAAGGTTTTAAGTTCACTTTGTATAAACTTTTTAATTCTGTATACGCTATAAATATAAAAAGAGAAATATTTAAGATTCTGTTTGCGTATTCTAGATTGCATTTAGTAACATAAGTATTGAAAAGTACAGTAAGAAGAATTATGATCATGGGTAAAAGAAGATCTATGTCAATATTGATTAATAGGTAGGCGCACAGAAAAATGTTTAAAAATTATTAAAAAGAAATCAAGCCACTGTCTTACAATTTAACCCTCTATGGGACCGTGTGACTTAAAAGTTACAAACTGATGTATCTATATTTTAAAAAATTTATTTTGTTTAGAATACGGTAGTTCCAGCGTTAACCATCGACAACACCTTGGCGACACGTAGCTCCCGATTAATCACCGAACACAAGATGTACCGAGAGATAAACGTGGAACCAAACAGACATAAAAGATCCATCTATCTTCCGAAACGCTCAGATGCGCGAGAACTTACCCTTTAAATGCCTCAAACACGCTCATTCCACGCGCAAGCATCGAAACTCTCGTAAGCGGCGCATTGATGGGAACGCGGGTGCGCCGCACGCGTCGAAGAAGCTTTTCGCCCGAAACTACTCGTTAAATATTGGTGCGATAGTCGTGACGAATTCTACGTGTAAAACGCCTCGTTCGAAGTGGATTTAGCGTTCGAGAATTGGATCGAGAACAGCGACGAGAAACGAGGCCGATGGAAAACAAAAAAACAAAAAAAAAGAAGAATGTGCCGTTGCGAGGACCTCGAAGGACGACCGAAAAAAATCGCTGGAAGGAGCGATTACATCGGATCCGCGTTACCTGGCGTAATAGTACGGCTGTAATCTCATCCAGCCACTCGGCTCGCAGAGACGGTTTTTATCCTATTACGTCACATGAATAAACTAAAGACCGTGGAGTCCGCGACACGGCAGCGGAGGAAAGAGATCGCGGGATCGGGGGTAGTTGGAACGGGTCTAGGTTCGACGTGTACGCTCTCTCTATCTCTCTCTTTCTTTCTCTATGGTACGGAGAGCGAATNAAACACGCTCATTCCACGCGCAAGCATCGAAACTCTCGTAAGCGGCGCATTGATGGGAACGCGGGTGCGCCGCACGCGTCGAAGAAGCTTTTCGCCCGAAACTACTCGTTAAATATTGGTGCGATAGTCGTGACGAATTCTACGTGTAAAACGCCTCGTTCGAAGTGGATTTAGCGTTCGAGAATTGGATCGAGAACAGCGACGAGAAACGAGGCCGATGGAAAACAAAAAAACAAAAAAAAAGAAGAATGTGCCGTTGCGAGGACCTCGAAGGACGACCGAAAAAAATCGCTGGAAGGAGCGATTACATCGGATCCGCGTTACCTGGCGTAACAGTACGGCTGTAATCTCATCCAGCCACTCGGCTCGCAGAGACGGTTTTTATCCTATTACGTCACATGAATAAACTAAAGACCGTGGAGTCCGCGACACGGCAGCGGAGGAAAGAGATCGCGGGATCGGGGGTAGTTGGAACGGGTCTAGGTTCGACGTGTACGCTCTCTCTATCTCTCTCTTTCTTTCTCTATGGTACGGAGAGCGAATCTGCAGAGAGAAAGAGGGAAGGTTTCGTGCTTTGCGGATGGATATGTTCGACAGAACGACCGACCTGTCGAAAGAAAAAGAGGGGATGCGCCAACGGCGACGGGACCTGGCTCCGATTGATTCTGTTTAGATAGCTGCTACTTCGCTGTACGATCCCGGTTACGTCGTGAAACGAGTATCGCCAACGACACGGATGACCAAACGCCCGAGGGTGAGCGCTTTCGTGTGGTCCTAGATACTTTTGCGGGGTGTCGAGTCGACGTCACGCGGAATAGGACGTGAATTGCTCTTGGAATGCTCGTTTCGGTGGTAGTCAATCTCTGAGCCGATGGTGGTGTTAGTGGGATAGTGTTGGGTCCTTGGCAATGTTTTTAGCGGATTTAAGAACAATTTTGAAGCAACGTTCTTCTATGCAATTTGTATTTTAGTCCTNCGACGTCACGCGGAATAGGACGTGAATTGCTCTTGGAATGCTCGTTTCGGTGGTAGTCAATCTCTGAGCCGATGGTGGTGTTAGTGGGATAGTGTTGGGTCCTTGGCAATGTTTGTAGCGGATTTAAGAACAATTTTGAAGCAACGTATTTCCATACAATTTGTATTTTAGTCCATTTTTATCGCTTTTTAGGATAGTTTCAGTTGACACATTGCGTACGAGCACGAGCTTCCAGGGCCCGCACATTTTTGAAAGCTCCAAAGGAAATTTGTACTGTGCGTGTGTGCACTGTTTTTATTTTTCATTTTGTTAGTTTTTTAGAATTAGGGTCTACTTTGTAAAATAATTCAAAAACTGTTTCTTGGTAAATTAAAACGTGGAAATAATAAAATGTTGTATAACGATAAAATACTTTGTAAGGTGGGATGCACGATCGACATAGACCTACCGATGTAGTTGCAATACTGACCGATTGTTGTATTCTCTTTCGGAATTTTAACGTACATTTATCTCGCTAATTATTTGTCATAAAAATATGCATGGCTTGGTTGTCTTGGTAACGTAACAAAAAGATCTGTTTTTAATTTCCCGAGTCGTCGATACGCGCGTATGAAAAAACCTTAAAGCGAGATATTAATTTTTTACAATTATTATACTATTAAATTGTAACAATCTTAGTTTCGGTATTTTTACAGAAGTGTTAAGATTGGTAACATTTTTGGTGACAGGGAAAAAATAATTTAACGTTACTAAAATTTTATCAGTGAATTGGTAAAAGCATATTGTCTGCTCCGTTTAAAAAAATTTTATTCGAAATAAAATATGTTTTTTTATAGAACAACACATATCTTTATTTGTACTTTTCAATTTGTTAATCAATGCAAAATAATCAGTCAAAAATATGCAAATTTGCGTTCACTGTATACTAAAAATTAAATTATTAATTGTTTAAATTGAAACTCATTTTAAGCTGAGAAATGAAAATTAATGTCTTGGAAGGAGTTCCATTGAAAGAGTTGGAACCATAAGCGTTCGCGGAGGGTACGTTAAGCGTCGCTGAGATAAACGACGGATGCACGAAATATGTGATACATGTGACAGGGGAAACTTGTGGCCAATGAAAATGGATGATGCGAACTTCCAATGTCTCTTTTTATCGCGGTCCTACATTCCAAATGTATCAGACTGCTTCTTTCAACCAGCAGCCACCGGTCTTCATGTATAATGTATTGTTCTTTGCAGACTTTAATCGCGGTCTTTTGATAATGTATTGCCACCTCGACAGATTTCCAGCACAACTCGCGATGGAATAATAATGAAACGAGACCGATTCACTGACTCGATTAAAGTTTAAACGCGTTTTAAATCCTATAACAATAATTGACTGTCACTTAGGTACACGCGACATTTAAATTACGGAACGGAAGACAAACAAAGGGTGTATTTGTAAATTGAAAAGATGTATTGGAAACATGTAAGAATTTAAAATATATTTCGAGATATTCAATTTTAAACTGAACGACATTTGCATTGGAAAAGCATTTGGAACGTTTGTAAATACACACGTTTTAAATGAGCGATTAATTTGTGGAAAATATTTTTCTTAACAAGTACGGAAACTACAAATTTTTGCGTGCCATTAAAATCGATCTTCGAGAAGCGACTAGAAATCGTTTTTCACTCGGGTATGATAAGTATACCATGCAAAAGTATTTCTAGAAATTTTTTCAAATAACAGCGTACAAAAACCTATCAACTACACTATCTATTTTATATCACTCTGAATAAGTTTCGTATAACTTTAACTTTACATTTATAAATTCTAACAAGTTGAAAGCAACCCGACTACAATATCAACAGTAAAAATATATTTTATCAGAGCGGATAATAATTAAAAATTTGGAAACATTTGTTCGTCAAAATTTCGAAAAAATATCCATAATCGATATCGAACAGTTCCTAATAGGAATAAAAAATATTAATAAACTCTTCGATAAAACAAGAAATCTAATTCCACCAAAAAAAAGAAAAAAGAAAAGAGAAAAAAGAAGATGAAAAAAACAGATTTATCTATATTCCTATAAAATATGAAAATATTGAATATTCACCAGGAACCGTCGTACAAATTCAACCACCTAACAAAACCACCCTTCGAAGCGATTTTTTATTAGGAACCGAATTCCCCGTCGATCCCCCTCGTATCGGGAAAGCATCGTGGTGACGGAGACCGAAAGTGCAAGTAAAAGGCGGGATAAAATGGTGATTACTCACCGTAGGATTGGGCATACACCGTCGTGGCGGTGGCGGCATGGGATCCGGTGCGGCACGATAAGGCGGCGGCGAATACCTTCCCGAAGGGAAACAGCCCGGGGCAGTGATGGGTGCCCCGTGGAGCCCCTTGCTCCCCATCATCTTGTCCGGTGAGTACATCATCCTGCAGCCAGTCAAGTCTAAGCTCTCAGGCTTAGACCTAAACCAGTTGAAAACCGGCACCCTCAAAAGGAACGATACCAGCAGCGGCAGCCGCGCTTCTGCTTCACATCAGTGTTCGCGGTTCGCATCTGTGTGTTTAAAATATAATCGATGTCCTCTGCACTCTAGTCAACAATACGTTCACCTTTAATTTTCACCAAATCGCTCCAATCGAGACGCACAGCGATACAAATGACGAAACACACCCCGTGATTATTAGGGTATCTTTTAGTACGCTACTCTGGCACCCCTTTTTACGAGCCACCACTCATCCTTATCGTTCTCGAGCGGACCACCGATCAGTCCGCCGATTTTCCTACGGTCGATCGAAGAGATCGTCGATCCCTTCGCATGTTGCACACGATCGAGCACACAGCGGTCCGATTTACTCGCACAGTTTTGTCCTATGTGTTAACCATGGCGACGATCGAACGTTCCGATTCGTTCGAACAGATTCGACGATCTCGCACTGCACAATAGACACGTAGAGAGAGAATGGATACCGCGGTGTTCCACGAATCGTATGAATAAATAATTTCCTATCTAGGAGCAGCTGATTTCGAACAAGTCCACTGGCAAAGGAGAAAACGTCACTGCGATAGGAACAAGCGAATCGGATCCGTAGCGCCAAAACGGATCGATCGCTCGGACGTGTATCCGGGGCGAATTATGAACGGAAATAAAAAAAAAACTGTCCACCGTCGAGTTGTTGCGATTGAGACACAAGGTTTGAACCGTACGTACGCGGATGTTGTCCTCAAGCTGTGCACTTTTTGGCGCTGACTGGCCGGCGAAGAGTGCTCCGTGGATGAACTCTTCCACGGGGGATGGAGGGAATGAAGGAAAAAGAGGGAAACGACGAGACAGGGGATGGCCGATGATCCAGGAGATTCGCCGAGCGGCGCGTGCTCACAAGCAGAGGGGTTGTTCGCCACGGGGTGAGCCGAGAACAACCGGAACAGAGGGGTACGATCGTGCATAGGCGGAGTCTAGCATGGTCACGCTTGCGCTCCTAGCATGATTCGTGTCGGCCATCTTTGGCCTTGCTTTCGTGCAGGGCATGGGTGTCGCTAACCGCGACCACCCGTTTGTCCATCCTTCCTGCATTCTACCCTCCCTCTTTCCTCCTAGTTCACTTTCTTTCCTTTTCTATCCCGTGTAAATTCCATCCTACGTCCCTATTTCATCCCCCACTAACGTTACACGCCCTTCCTAGCAAGCGTCGAGCCACCCCCGTGTCTCTACCGAACCTTGCCCCGCTCAACCTTGTCTCGTCGAAGACGCCTCGTGTCGTCTACCTACTTTTCTTCCCTCGCGTCGTGCTTTTGTTCGACCACCGCGAAATCTCTCGCTCGGCTGTCGCCGCTACTGCTGTTGGATTAGTAGTTACGTCGTAAACTGGTCGGCCTCAGTCGCCCTTAACACCAAGGTCGCTACTACTGATGCTGTTGCTGTTTTATCCTTGATGTTCCGAAAATCGCGGATAGTTATGCATATGTACAGATATTATTTTGTTTGGGTTGTATCGTCCGGATTGCTGCAAATTTTTGTGTCAATCGATTTCGTCGGATTGGTATAGCGTTTTAATTTTTAACGAGAAAGTGGTCGTTGTTTGGTTCGGAACGTTGTAGGAAGGCTCTAGATTTGGTTGATATTAAATTATTTGATTGGATAATAGTGTTGGAGATCTGATATATCGTAGTATTCATATTGCAACGTTATGGCACTATTTGTATATTTTTAGAGATTGTTAAACAGAATTATATTAGGTTTATCTGTTACAATTGATAGGAATGGTGCGCTGAAGGATAAGATATACTGATAAGAAGATTAATATTATACATTATTTAGTGTAGCTATAATATAAATATCGTATGTGGGACATTAGTAATAAAAATTGTTTATCAGTAGGTTAGTGTCTTCTTTTTAGTTCTGAATTTAATTTATGCACTTTAAATTCAGGCATTAAATATTTTTATACCATTTATATATTTTTATCACAATATTAAGAATCTTTTTAATTTTATATTTTTCCACGTATTTTCTATTTATTATTGTGCAATTAAATTGAACAAGTAATTTCAAACTAGCACATATATAATTGATAAATATATTGTTAGAAAAGCTAAATTAATCGTTAAGCGCACGTTATTTATATCACGTCCGCTGAAAACACTCATATTTAAACAAAGAAAATAACTAAATAACTTCACTGTAATTGTCTCTTTTTTTTACTTGGTGCATTTTCGTTAAAAAATAAAAAATTGCATACATTGTTTCAAGAAATAATCGATTCGCCTATAGTTTCTGTCCAACTGTATTTAATCCGCGACATTTTAAATGATTATTATTTAATGTAGCCTTTTACATTGCACATAAATAATTTTACTTGAATATTTTATTGTTCGCGATAATAATATGTGCGCGTTTCTTCGGTATCTATTTGTTAACAAATAGTAGCTATTAAAAAGGTAGCTATTAAAAATGTAGAAAACTTCAATGCTCTTTTAGAGCAGAATTAAATAGAGAAATATAGTTTTAAAAAATTGCCTAATATTTGCCAACAAATATAGAGATCCAATTTCATATGCTCTGCTAAATAATTGCAAGTTATTAATTAATAGAAATTTCTAAATTTGTGTCATCAATAAAAAATGAATTTGCTATCAAATATTGATTACAATTTTTATTATGAATATGATTATGATTTTTATTATGATAATTTTTATTATTTAATACATTTAAAAATCCTTTACAAGTTCCAAATTGACTGTGTTTATATTTTATTTCAAAGTTTGATAGCACTTATTTTAATAACACTTACAATTATAATTTAATGATAGGCAGTATAGAATTTAAAAATTTTATTTAAAATTAAAAAGAAGTAATTCCACAGCTTCATTTTTTTTTCTTTTCTGTGTGAAACACAATTTTAGTCAATCATACTAACCCTAACGCGAAAATACAATTTCCTGTTAGAATCCACTTTTAAAAAATAAATGCACAGATTATCTGCAACTCTGTCAGTTTATCGAATTCGATGATGCTAAAATTTACGTTATTTGTCGAAGCAATTTTCTTACAGTCAGTCGTTGTCAGCCGTAAAATTTGGAGTTTGTACATCATTAATAACCCACCATGATTGCATGTATATTTAAAAGTCCGAGACAATCGAGAGTATTTTAACGATCAGCTGTGCTGCTATTTGATCGGTCGTGTCCTCGTAGTAAGTGCAGATTTGTGTGAGCTATTTCATAATGAATTTTTAAGGTGTCATGGACCCTTCGTAACCCAGATCCCCTCTGTTACTCCCACAAGGTTCCGAGACTTTCGTCGATCCAATAAACGAATAAAGCCGTTTCACGCTATTCTTGACTCCAGGATTCCAATCCAACTGACCGACACAAAAGTTGATTTTGGTGTTCTTTTATCTCTGTTATTCGACCGTGGAAATTTTCAAAAAAATGCTATTTGAATTTGATAAGTAATAACGAATATAAAATATATAATAAATATTCCTTTTCTTCATTTTATGATTATTATTATTTTTTTTTGTATAACTATACTGCAATTTTTCTTTTTTTCTTTTACAGTAGTAACTATAAACAACAAAGAATAATACGCTTTCAGCGGAATAGGTGGACAGAATAATTAAAGCACCTTTTCGCTCCGAGAAATTTTTGCGAAAAGAATTATTATATACAAATATCAATAAATATCAGAATATTTAAATTTGTAATTATTAAATTCTTTCTCTATCTCAAACAACTGATATATGGACTTAATCTAAAATCAAATCGCTCTAAGAAATTTCTTTACGTTACATATACAACGTTTACATCTAATCAGCTCCAATACAATTTTTAATCGCTCGATAATTTCTAGTAGCAACGATGCTACATACTCCACCGATCAAAAGAAGAAGCTACATTTATCAAGAACCTCTTTATACATTCTTACACGAATCATACATACCGCTCATCTCTTTCCAACTGATCGTGTCATCCACCAATGATATTCATTTAATCTACCTTACACTTCTTCCACTCATCAATAACACTCAAACCTNAAATAAACTTCTGCTTATAGAAATCTATTAATTTGAAATAAACCGAACCAATGATATTACAAAAAATTTGTATTTCAATGTACCCATCAAAATGATCCAATCAATGCCCGTAAACCTAGTGTTAAGAACTGTCTCTGTTACTATTAGGGGAATCGAACTTGNTAAGAAATTTCTTTACGTTACATATACAACGTTTACATCTAATCAGCTCCAATACAATTTTTAATCGCTCGATAATTTCTAGTAGCAACGATGCTACATACTCCACCGATCAAAAGAAGAAGCTACATTTATCAAGAACCTCTTTATACATTCTTACACGAATCATACATACCGCTCATCTCTTTCCAACTGATCGTGTCATCCACCAATGATATTCATTTAATCTACCTTACACTTCTTCCACTCATCAATAACACTCAAACCTATCAAATTCAAGATCGAGAACAAACAAAACATAATAAAAAAGTACCAGAAAAATACAGTGAATCTGAAAAGAATACCATCCAACTTGCAACCAACCATCATCTTCTAAATCATCTTCTAAAATCAAAAACAGCATCTTAAGGACAGTTACCGACTTAATTTATCATACGGACGAACCCCAGCTATTTTTGAGAATGGTAATTTTCACATCTGACATGTTATTAGTTTACGACCCAGAAACTGGCAAATATTTCGATGTTCGTCGCTTTCTGCTCAATAGCAAAGTGCCGTATCCTAATCTTCACCAAGAACTGACGCACGTGTACTTCAGCTGCTACCTTCCTACACCGTTACTTCTGAACCTACCTGGCTTAGAACTGACGCACGAACTCTGAGGACGTGACATTGACCACCTCTCTTGACACCAGAATTTTTGACTATTGGACATAGCATGCCTCCCACACTCTTGGCGACGACCGTCAAACTGCGTCGATTTGACGCAGTTCAAATTTCGTGCTCAAGTTTAAGAATCATGCGTGAGAAAAGTACAAACTCAAAATGAAATTTATATAGAAAAATGGACTAAATAAACTTCTGCTTATAGAAATCTATTAATTTGAAATAAACCGAACCAATGATATTACAAAAAATTTGTATTTCAATGTACCAATCAAAATAATCCAGTTAAGAACTGTCTCTGTTACTATTAGGGGAATCGAACTTGAGAACTTGAGAACTTTAGAATTAGAATGAGAACTTGAAGAATTGAACTAAGAACTAAGAGCTAAGAACTGATTATTGAACACTGTACACATCGGCACTGTGAACTATTGAACTGAACTTGTCCGAACCGAATTCAATATATCGGGTTGTCCGGAAAGTTCGTGCCGTTTTTCAAGGAAAATTCAAACACATTTAAATTTCCTTATACATTTATTAAATTATATATCTTCCATTTTGTTCTGTAACCTTTCTCCGTCTCTCGCGTAACTTGAATATCCCATCCTTCCGAAAGTTCTTAGATTTTTCGGTGAAAAACTTTTCCATATTTAACGCTAGAACTATCGTACCAGTCGAAACGACCGATTCGTAATTTGTTATAGAAATTTTATAAATTTACAGCGGCGCATTTTTAGGGATTTTCTATAATTTTTTAAACAAAATACGCAGAAAGAATTATCACCCCATAATATAAGTGTTTCCTCAAATACTTATCATTTCGGTTTCTTTGCTACAAATAAGTCTATCTAAATCGTCGGTAGTTCTTACAAACTTTTATTCAAATATACCTGAAGTATCACTCCTTAGAATATATACGCGTGTTATTTGTTTTCAATCATTCCGACATATTCGGACCTGTTCTAATGGCATCTACCGAAAATCGGCACGAACTTTCCGGACAACCAAATATTACCTATATTTATTGTTATAAAACGTGTTGGCATCTTGATGCTAAATATTCGACTCCAAACTCAAACTATGGGAGTCAACACACCAAACAACCACCCTAACACAGTAACGAAGCAACGCATCTACATACTCGAACCGTGCAACGATACCCAGGAGCATACCAAGGAACACCTAAGAACGAGCTTATTTATCCAACAAACGAGAACAATCGTTCATCTCGTCGAAAAAGGAGAAGCGGTAATAGGAAGAGTGGCGGCGGTGTGGTTGCGCGACTAGACGGGTCAACGAAGGGAAGACAGAAAGGACAGGGCACCTGTATACGAGATGGAACCGCGTACGATGGAAGAGGAAGCGGTGAAACGTGAAGCGGTGTTGGGACGATAAGGGGGTGACGGCGAGGAGGAGGCAAAGGGAAGGGTGAGGGGGTGGTTGCGAGTTTGGCGGCAGTCGTTTTCCGAGGGATGTTGGGCGGAAGGTTCCCGCGGGGCCTGTGTTATCGCCTCGGCAGGATGACCAGCCCGCGGTATCAAATATTAAACCTACTTGCACCAGCAGCCTATCCTCGACAAGGTATCCAAACCTTCCCTCCGACCAGATCCCTCTGCCGCCCCCTCGTCCACGGGCCACCACCAGCTCGCCACCGCTGTCTGCCATCAAAACCTATGCCTAGTAGGTTTACTGCCGCGTCTCGATCTCTCCGGTTCTCTCAGTGATGCTTAGGCAGTTTCTACGGCTCGGCAAAGCAACGACAGGGACGTCGGTGATCCGCCGCGACGAGCGATCGTTCTCTTTTCCACGAGCAAATTGATTCCTCGGGCTTAAGAAGAATGCTAACACGTCCGGGATTCTTGGGATTTTTCAGACCGCTCGTAGATGTGCCGCGGAAGAATGGAAGGGGGAATACCGTTGGTGGAAACGATGCGGTTCTTGTTTGAGTTTTCTTACTTTGCCCGGGATACCAGACGATCGCCACCGGTCACGAGTTTCACGCTTTACAGCGCATCGTTCTCGTCGTGATCGGTGGATGAAATAGGTTGCCATTCGATGTCTTTCTTTCTTTGTTTCCTCCATGTGAGTGGATCTTGTTTGGAAACAGTTTTAAGGGAAACGGTACAGTTTAACAGCGGTACGTTTGGTTAACTATTTCTTAACTCTGTTTCTATGTCGGTTGAACAAACGTGGTAAAATGGAATGATAGAAATATATGGAATGATATAAATAATGACGCGTTTTCCAGGGAAAGGGAACGACACGTGTAATCATGCAGGGTTGCCGATTGCAACCTGTAGTCGTGTCCTTGTATCGGTGGAGGTAATAATTATATTTTAGAGAAGCTGGCCAGTTGTTCAAAAATGGGGTAAATGAAAGTTAACCTGAAATTACGTGGCCGTGACATATTATTTCTCTAATTAACGTAATAAGTATGTTCAATAGTCTGTCAGGATGCAATGACATAGTATGTTCGTGTAACGCACAAGGGTTGAAACCTCGGGCGGTACACGCAACTACCCAGTTTCGCAACGACCTGTCATTGTCAAATGTTGTTTCACAGTTTCCTCGAACGATTCAATTAAATATAAAAACGCAGAGAATGGGATTTGAGAACGATTCGTTGCTTAATTTTATCTCGAATATTAACGATGTTAAAAGATAATAGACACGTAATCTTTATAGTTTGAACACTGGAATTTTTATATATTTTTTTTTTAATAGAAATATCTATATTTTCACAAGAATAATTTATGATACTTTTGCTGCTTACAAAGACAGAAATTAGTTTACACCAAAGCTATTAAAATTTTATAGCGATATCGAAGCTCAGTTTACT
>SMSQ01025704.1:32446-49515 GCA_019453375.1 Ctenoplectra terminalis | reverse complement strand
TGCTTTTATTCTATTTTATCCAGAATCGACGCCACGAGTGTGATTCGTGATCATAGTTCAAATGGTTAAAATATTAAATTATTAAAACTAACATCATTCCTGTAACTGTTTCCAACCAACGTATGAGAATGAAAAAAAAAATAAAAAATTTTTCTTATAGAATCGTGAGATACTTCCACCACGTGTTCGGTCAATTCAAATATCGCGCCAAGTACACGCCCAGTAGATTTCATCGAACAGTCGAATCGTTGAAACAGATCAGAAAGAAAAAAATAAGACGCGGGAAAGGAATTCGACCGGAAGACACGTTCTCCGATAGATTCAAACGGGACACGCGTGTCTACTAGGAATGTATCGGACCTGCGCAATGCGGTCGTCACAGAAAACTATGCAATCTTATGCAACGCTATGCAATAGCGTGCAACCTGGAAAGGCTCGGCCCGTGCGTGCTGGCAAACTTATCGTAACTTGGTCGCGACTTTCTTCGAGAGAGATCGCGACGAGTCGCGACGCCAGCAATTTGATCTAGACACAGTTTTGTTACCAAGATCCCTCTAGATCGCCATTACTCGCGAACCAACGCGATCGATAGGTCAAGGGTGGAGTTCAAATTTATTTTCCGGCGACTCTTCCATGGATTGTGCGAAGATCATTTTTTTATTTTTATTTTCGTGATAATTAGAAGTGCTTTTCAACAAGGTTTGGAATAAATTTAAAAGAAATATATTTTTTTATTTAATTTTTATCGGAGAAACTTCTAAGTTCAATTTCAACGTGTCGAATTTTCTACGTCCGTTTTTGATTTCACATAAGAAATTTAACCCCTTGGTTTACGATTTCTNTTTAAACGTAGCCTTCCGTGCATCGTCGTTTCCTATTTTCACCTTTTCAATATCTGAAATACAAAACACGAGAAATCTCGTCACCCGTCGTCAATGTGTTAATTTAACAAGCGTGCGAGTTTGTGTTTCCATTTGTTTTAGAGTATTAAGCAAAATTGTGCAGCGTATCGTTGTAACGTCATTTCGATTAGGAGAGAGAAAAATAATTGTTGCGATAGGGATAAGTGGACACTCAAAACTTAAGTTTTAGGTATAAGATATTTTCGATAAACCGATTCGATGGAATATCTGATATCTAAATATAAATTTTGTTTAGTCACTTTGATTAAAAATATCGGTGAAAAGGATGGGACTTGTTTCTTGAAATTTTGGCTCGCAACGATGAATCTTGGAACGTTTAAGTTCTGATAATGCGGCTGTAACTATGCAGCAGCATTATACGTGTTAAACGGTGAAACTAATGCTAATGGAACATGCATAATGTTACGCGAAGACAGAGCAGCTGTAACGTTAACAGTTTAGTTTCGTGTTGGAAGCTTTAACATGTTTCAAACCCTTCTCTAAGTTTAATTACTTTCAAATATAATTTTATATTTTTGATAAATTAAGAATGATGATTGTCAAGGTATTTTATGATATAAAATACGTATAAAGCAGCTTTGTTCGTCTTTCAGAATTATATAAAAAGAGATAGAGGTTTTTACGAAACGTTATGCTGTCATTTTAATGCAGTCATAAATCATTCGTCTTGAAATTAACAATTTAAGCCAATCAAACATAAACTCATCGATTTCCGCAGATTAAAAACGATAATGATCCTCTACTTATGGATGTATCATGTTTCTCAAAAAATTTTGATTATCTCGCTCGATAAACTCATTTTTTTTTCTTAAAATATCTTTGAAATTAATTAAAATCATGATTCAAGTTACAGATCTATATTAATTTTTAGCTCTTCTATATTCTTCTTTATTATCTTTCCAGATTCTCCTATTTTATATATTTTATATAAATTTACATTTACAAATTCTATATTAAGTAAATTACATTACAATTCAATTTACATTTCCCATCAAAGATACTATGTTTAGAGCTAAATAAAAATTTATTTTTCTATTTAACTTTTCAAGGTCCCAAGTTAATCTTAGTTCTTTCTTTCTTTCTTTCGTTCCTTCTTTTTAATAAAAAAAAATTCTACAAAATTCTGCAAACGGTATCATAGTAAATTCACAAAACTTGTATTAAACATGATTAACACGTTAAGCGCCACTCCCTGCGAACCGACCCTAAAATGTCAGTCGTTGATTTCCGAAAACTGACAATATCGATCTCAAAAAATAATACCTTGTAATTCGTCAACGAGTTCTATTAAATAACATTAACCCATTCGCTGCCAAGGACGAGTATACTCGTCTTCGGCAGGGTGTCATGCATTGCCAAGACGACGAGTATACTCGTCTTTGGTTTTATGCTTGCGAATGATTATGTATGATAATATATGTGCTCTTACCAAGAAATAACAGAGCTTTGGTAAACAATAACACTG
Source organism: Ctenoplectra terminalis (assembly GCA_019453375.1). NCBI lineage: Eukaryota > Metazoa > Arthropoda > Insecta > Hymenoptera > Apidae > Ctenoplectra > Ctenoplectra terminalis. The sequence continues at coordinate 47,127 of SMSQ01025704.1, read as the reverse complement.
AAAATATAAATGGCAATTGGAATGACTTCATATAATTTAGGCTTGGCAGCGAATATGTTAAACAAAGTTACCATCTTCCTTTGCACGCCTTTACAATTTTCTTCTCAAATTCTTAACTATTTTTGTATCAAATGTTTTTCAATTATTATCACATCATCCAAAGGAAAGTTGACCAAAAAATGGCGTTTAACGTGTTAATCGGTCATTCTTACCATTATGGTAGTTCCAGTGTTAAGAGTGGAGGCAATAACCTTGAGGAACCGATTCGTTTTAAACGTGCTGTGGACTCGCTGCAACCAGTAGATAACCGCAACTTTCATTTCGCAGCAAGTTTCTCGAAGCACTTTTAATTTCCGCGTGGTTTGTCTTTCTTTGGCCGGTTTCCGTGAATTTCATCGTTCTTCGTCTTCACGGCCGTTTATTCTTGGCCACGCCACCCCGAGGAGTTACTCCCACCCTTGTACGATGGTTCTTACCATTATCGGCGGTGATCCTTCGGCTCGAGGTAGCCCCTTATCATCGTTCACCGAATAACCCAGTGTCCTAGTTGCGATATCGATTTTACGAGCACCTGAAACCCTCCGTTGCCGTGACTTCTTTCGCTGTAACACTAACGCTCGAGTAGACGGGAAAGGCGCGAGTATAAAACATGTTTGAAACGTTTAGGTATATCGTAGCGATGTGTTCGATTCACATTAGAACCACGAATGATCAAATTGTACATTTTTTTGCACCGATTAAATGGAAATGATAGGCGTACGAGAAAATTCATGATTCAAGGTGGATAAATGTTCGTTATATTTTTAATGGAAAATTAAATAGGAAATACTTTTTAAGACGCTGTGGTGAATTTATAAAATTTGTACGACTCGCAGAGATTATGAATTGATGATTTTAATATTGAAACTTGATTGTCGTAAATTGAATTGTTTAGAGGAAGTTAGAGGAAATGGAAGGTGGAGTAAGNAATGTACCCGTAAAATGGTCCAATTAATCCCCGTAAATCTAGTGTTAAGTCTTGTATAATGAAAAGATACACGAAAAGTTGAAATAAAATAATTATACGCGATTCGAGTCGCTGCGTTAATCCAACTGGTGAGTGAGAGTCACCTCTCGAGTGCGAAGGGTTAATCAGCAGTACCTTGTAACTCTCGAAGAGTGGATTCGCGTTGTATTTTCACTAATTTTTTTTTCTTTTTTTTTTTTAATTAACCCTTTCGCTACGAAGAGCGTATATATACGCTTTTAAAAATTAAGCAATCATCCGATATAAGCGCGCAGAGAATTATTTCTGTACCCTATAATTATTTATATTTTCATTTACATATGAAAATGTTAGTTAAGTAACAATTAAGCGAAGAATTAGAGATTTTTATTTTCCTGTTTAGGTAAAGAAAAAAGCTTCGTTGTAATTTTATTCTCGTCCAGGTGGTGCGTTTCCGTTGAAAAATTGAAAGTGAAAGTCTCCTGGGGTACTCGGCAATTTCATGCATCTGAATTTCTTCGAGCTAGGTATAATTGAAATACTTCTTGCTCGATCGAACAGGATTCCATAGAATGTAGCTTAATTCAATGCATAAGGTTCGGATCTACGTTCGATATCTTTTCAAGGTGAAAGCTTCTATCAATGCGCCTCAAGATTCTCGAATGGTTGCATTCCAATTATGCATTCGATTGGATTCGAATAAGAATTAATCGAAGGATGAGTATTTCAATCTTCTTGGCTCCGGAGTCGACTGGATTCGAAGATAATAAAATTAGAATTTTTTTTTTTTAGCATAGAAATATGAATCCAGTATTGCTCAGGAATTATAAAATTGGTTCTTCTTCTTGCTTCTTAAATAACACTAAAATCAATTCTGTTACTTTCTTTACAAGAGCAATGAAAATTTATTTACCTTTTTAACATTGGTATCACCGATTAACGTATAGTTATCTTTATTAATTATTTATTTAATTATATGGGTAAAGCGATAAATGTTTCGAGTAATACGTAATTGGAGCAGAGAAAATATATTTTATAACGATTTTAGAAATCGGTCCAATATCGCTCACAAAAATTAAAAATCCTTGCATTTTTCGAAAATCAATATTACGATAGTAAAAAATAAAATATATTGAATTTTCGCAAATATAATACCGGAACTATTAACAACGATAATGATTAAACTCTCGAATAATAAAAAAAAAAATGTACAGTTAAATTAATCAAGGATTAATACCAACCAAAATGGAAATACCGAAAATACCTTCCTATATTATAATTATATTAATAATTCGCGTGTTAACAACCAATTAAAATATCATTCGCCAATTCATTTACTTCGCGCTTACAAAAATTCTCTCAAATCACGTTCGCATCTCAACGAACAGTCCAAAGGAAATTTTTGCTCGCACAAAAGTTCCCTCTCCGTTGAGCTTATCAATCGATAAGAAAACGGACAGATGGATATTATCCAAATAATTCTTAGATCGCGATAAAATCGCCGTTTTATCGATTCTTAATTTATAGCCGCTTAATCGGTGTAGAAACGACTCTTTTGCCAAAATTTCGGCTTATCTCCTCAGAATGTGGAACAATAATTACGTGTAAAAAGTGAAGAGACGACGATAATAGCGTATCCGATCGATGATTTCTATCATTTTATCCGTACATTCTTTTGCTCGCCGATCGAATCGTATGAGAATTGCTGAAAACGCTCGAGACATCGGCCGCCATTGCGTCTGATTTCGTCGAGTCACGAAATACGCGAGTAATTCCATCCTGGAATATAATTATCCATAATTTCATGGTTGGTAGATTTGCAGTTCCTTCGGATATTATAGGTCTTCGTGTATTGAATAATTTATTCATGAAATATTCCTCGTAATGTTTCCTTAATCGTGGAAATCAGCGAAGGATTAGAAACGTGCTCTTATTTTAGTTCGTTAATTCGGGGTAGCTTTGTATTATAATTCTGAAATTACACAGATCAAGTTATTTTTTCTTTCTTATTAATAGTTGAAATTGTGTACGAAAAATTGATTCGAATAACATTTCAAAAATTAGTAATATTCCGTATTATGAGGACACCTGCACAGAAACGCTGCGCAGCTCATAATTGTGGTAAATATAATTTGTAAAAAAATTTTTGGCTTTCAAAATTTGTTATCAAGGTGATATAACGCAGTTATAATTTTTATTAGTGTTCTGAAATTATTTATTAATATTTATTACTTACTTGGTTATGAAGTGTAAAAGCGAAGAGTTGTAAATTATATTGATAAATTATTGGATAAATGAAAAGTGATCGTAAAAAGAAATAGGGGAAGACAAAGAAGAAACTTTACACAAATGAAAAGTTGTGAAAGAATAGGGGAAGGTGATTATTAAACATAAATAAAATTCCTTCTTTTTAGTCCGCTATTTTTATTACAAATTTCTCTGTTATTAACACGTTCCTTTATTACACGGTCACAATTTTCTCGTTAATACTATTTCTTCTGTGCGCAGAGTTTCCCGTCAACGTTTCCTTGTTATTGCCAGCCTTCTGTGCTATTAAGGACGCCCTTTGAGCATTACGTCTTCTGTTACATTCGCAATTTGTACTTCTTCCGTACAATATTCATTCTTTTATCAATTAAAGCGTTATAACATTAACAAAAATTCCTCTAATAAGACGAATTGAAACGGAACTTAAATTTAATGTCGCTTTATTTTTCCGCAGCTGACAAATTTTAGATCCGTTCAATTCTTCACCGGCTCCAATAAAAAATAAGTTTAATCCAACAACGCGATTCTTCCTCTTTCTTTTCTTTTCTTTTTTTTTTCTTTTACCCTTCTTTCTTCTCACGCGACTTTAAAGCGTTCATAAACGATCGAACCTCCTCCGTTTCACTCCCACGCGAATCACGTCAAAATCGTGAAACCGCGTTCAAGAGACATCTCGTCGTTAAAATAGCGGGCAGACAATAAACGACGACAGTTCTTCGGTTACGAATTATTTTTAGATCATGTAGGAAGTGTTCTCTAAACCCTCCACGCTTCTCTCGCCGTACCGCGTAATCTCGACTCAACCAATAATGCAATTTATTTATTAATATTTCCTCCTCGATCACATGACCCGGTATTATTTAATCGTAATATTTACGACCGCCATAACTGCGGCTGTCGCGTTCGCGTTTCCATCGGAATTAGCGAAGATGCATGCGACATTATTCGTGAATTGGAAAATATGGCTGATAACCTATATCTAGTCACGGGAAATCATATATTTCGGTGTCAACCGGCGCGTCTCGGGTGATTAAGTCAGCCGCTCTATTTCGAGTCTTGGTTTGCTTAGAATTTTCTTGTATTAAGATTCTCGTGTTAATTTCGTTAATTAAATAGCCGGGTGGACTTCAGAGGAGACAGAAGGATCTGGACGTCGAAATTTTAACGGCCGTTTCAGTGGCTTTTTCTTTATCGGGGAACAGGGGTCGTAAAATTTTTGTGCACGGTGTGAAACAAGATGGCGGATTTACGTCGGTCGAACCGGTTGATGGCCCAGGATTCTGTAAATCTTGTAATTCAATTTGGAAAAATAGACAGAATTAGGTGTCCAGTTTGTTGCTTCTTTTACAATTCGATTTATTTGGTTATTCTTCGTTTCTTTCACTTCTTTGATTTCGTGAAAAATATTCTCTTCGTAAACGGATTGTTCTTTATGGTTCTGGGAAGTTATAGTTTCTAAAATTTATATTTTAAATGTTAGCGAGGATTTAATTGTTTTGAAGATATAGCGCAAAGAAAGCTTTTTTCTTAGCGTTTGTTTGATATAAATATTGGCATCGGTATTGGTATCGATGTTGATACATCACTTTCCTTACAAATTGTATACCATAGGCGTTAGTTTGCCAAAGGAAATACGGTATTTCCTTTTCCATTGTGTGATATGTAATCAGGTTTCAATTGTCGAAAAAAACAGAACGTTGTTAACACTTCGATAGCCACTTCAGTCGTTCGTTTACTCGTGATCTGGATTTATCTTGTTATTATTTGGATTTATTTCGTACGGTTATCTTCGGCTAAGATTCTTAACAGTTTCGTATGTTTCTTGTCACTTGTCAATCTGTTGCATCGATTAGAAATTCTATTCCTTAGTAAAGTCGTAACTATAATTATAAAATGAATAGTGGTTTCCTTTATGGGGTATAAATTATATAACAGTATATATCGTTATCGCCTAATTCAGTGTTAATCCAGGTAAACGTGTAAAAAGTTAACAGTACTGATTTATATACAATAGCCTTTCAATTGTGGTACAATAGATTCAGGTTATTTTTACCTGAGAGCCCTAAGGTATTCATATTCTACCTCCCTAAGTAATTAGGGTTCAAAGTGACAAGCATTCGCAGCAATTGGTATTAATATCTAATAATTTAGACGACAAGAATAAAAATTAGAATTGAGATATTTCAGCTCAATAATTGTATAATAAAAATTTTAGGAATAATTAGATTCTTTTAGCCACAATAAGAGTAATAAATACCTAATTTGTTAACTGAAACAGAAGAGTTGGTTGGTCACGCAAATTGCTAATATTTTTGATGCAATAATTAATTTACCCAGAGATTCCTATTTCTTTTAATGCATAATTTTTTTTCGTATTAAAAATATAATTTTGGGTACGAATATATTAACTCTGCTCTCCTAATTTTTTTTTTAAGTTCCACAGGTCTTTTACGAAAACTTGAAAAGAAAATTGATAAATGTTCATCGTTTATTTGTTAATTTGCTTTCGGTTAGAATGAAACAAGTTTTGAATCGACGAAACTGCGAAATTTAACTCGAGACTTAATCCGTGAAGAAAATTACCGTCGCCATGGCGGCGCCAGTGGAGTGCAAAGGGTTAAATTTATAATTTAATTAAATTTGAGTACCATAGTTTTGGTACAGTACTTTCGGTTGTTGTAAGACACGCCTTATCTAGTATTTTTCCTCTTCGCTCAATTAAAATCACCGATACATTATCAATACACAAGATTCAAATCTGACCGCTTAATCCACTAGTTTTAACAGATACACTTAGATATCAGACAAAATAAATATTACCAAAGCATACTGACGCCAGTGAGTTGCCAACTTAATTAGATATTCTATGTCTATGTTCATAATTTTATATTAATTTTGCTTAAATAAACGTAACTGTTGGTCCAGAAAAAAGTAAAAAATTGAACGAGAGGAATTTGCTATTTTAATTATAATTTTAACTGTTTCTTGAATATTATTTAAGATTATTCATAAGATATAAGATATTTATATTTATAAGAATTTGCTATTTTAATTATAATTTTAACTGTTTCTTGAATATTATTATTTTTCAATGAAATTAATTTTAATACAACGACTATGCTTTTTTTATGATGCGTAATTCTTACGCCATTAAATCAGCAAATAGTCGCATGTTCAAACGAAAGAAAGTGTCTCTTAATAGATGTGTCATTGAATGAATCATTTTTAATAAACGGCCAAGTATGTATCTCTCTAAGTACGTCATAGGATGATGCAATGTCAAATCTCTTATTGTAAATCAAAAGGAAGAATCACGCGTATCTACGCGACTTCTATCTACAAACGTAGAAATTATTTATAATTATTATTTGACCCAAAACGATCAATCTTTCGTCTATTCCATCATTCTGTAAAACAATAAAATCCTTTCCATTCGGACCGCAATAAAATCAAAATTCCATTCTACATTCGCAATAATATTTCACAAATTACAATCCAAGTTAACGCTAGAGCCACCAACTTAAATTAACCTACACCGAGTTATACCAAGCAAATTCAAATAATACACACATAAAAAAAATACACGATGCAAAGGAAAGATATTTACTAATCCACGTCACCATGATCAAAAATCACGGAAAATTCCTCGAAAAAAGTACTGTTACTAAATCCACCTAATTACCACATAGAAACTACGAACAGCTCCTTCCAACCACTTCAACAGTTCCATCAGTGCTAAACGTTAAAACACCCAAAACTTTCACGCGAAGCAAAAAAAAAAAAAAAAGAGAAAAAACCACAATCGTTCGCTTCAAACGAACCATACTCAAACGACTCCAGCTCAGACGCTTAAATCCTTCAAACCCAGCATATTTTTCAACCAACTACAAACATCTGACCATCCCTTTTCCAGTCAAATCCACCTTAATTCCCACCAGATATTACATCAGAAGCGAACGAGACCCGGTGTACCCGACTTGTTCGCGCTCACGCTTCGCTCCGAGCCTTTCCTACTTGCTTGAATGACGTCACGGAGGAACGGGTAGCGCTGATTGGTCGGTTGGCGACGAGGTGAAGCGTCACGGTCGCGTTGGTGGGGAAAAGAGCGCGCGCGACGGCCGAGTAAAAGGGGGGCGACTGCGTGAGGAGGGCAAAAGCTGTCTCGGCGCTGTGCTATTTTCATCGCCGCGTTACTGGTGGCCCAGATTCGATGCGACCGTCACGACGCGAGCGTGATATCTGACCTGTCCGCGAGTTCGCTGGGTCTCCCGGCTCCCCTAGGCCATCTCCGATTTGCGATACGCGTAACATCCACCGATCGTTTCATCGTCCTTTAGCCACGTTCGCGCGTGTGTAGCTAAGTTTCCAGACACAGATTCAGTGATAATTCGTAACCTCGTGAAGTTGGCTAAGTTCGTCGAACGTTACCAACTCGTCTCTCTTTTTATTTTTCCTCTCCTTTCTCTTTCTCTCTCACTCGTGTCTAACTGCTTGGAGAGAGAGAGAGAGAACGCGCGCGCGGTGCTTTTATGACCCGCTACGGAATCCTGGCCAAGTGAAATCGTGTACGACACGCGCAGTGTGCGTTATCCAGTGTATGTAAGATGTGACTTCCCGGCGTGCATCGTGTGCTCTCCTCACGCCGTTCGTCGAACACGATTCGTGCGACGCTCTATCGTACGCGTCCTTCCTGGAATAATATATATCGAGCAGTATCTATCGTGCGTCGAGGAAACCGGGCTCGAGTACGATTCCTTAAAGCGAACAGGTTGGCTCGAACCGTCAGATGACCTTAAGGTGCGTATCTCGTGGTTACGACACTTTCTTTCGCTCCGTTGCTCGAGCGTCACGTGGCGGACATTTTCACCCGATTATATACCCGATGGCTCATTCACGCCTCGTGGACGGGCAAACAGGTCGCACGCATTCCTTGGCATTGCGGCCTCTCATTAGCGTAAGCGCTGGCAAGCGCCGATTATTAAGCGGCCCGTGTTAAATGAAAATGTGTTGCGACAACTTGGGGGGGATGATTCGTCACGCGAGCTTTTCTTCTCGCGGCGTTTCAAACGTTGTACGTTTTTGTGCTCTGTATCGATGGATGTTATTTATTTAACAGTAAACCTACCGACGATTAAACTGTACCTGCTCGTGCCAAAGAAATTAGAATAATAGATACTTGGAAAAATACACAATGCTAGAGAAACAAGTCTTTGATCGTATATTTTACGGAAAATCATAAAAAAATATTCAAAAGCGCACGGTTAATAATTTATAAAATTCGGAGAAGAAATTACGAAACGGTCATTCGACCGCTTCGGTAGGTTTAGTGTTAAACTTTGGTTCATGTGTTTGAATCATTTCTCAACCATCTATAGCTTGGCTTTTGTCTGCTTATTGGAGAAAAAGTTACGATCGATCACAGTTTTTCGCTTTGATTTGAAAATGTTTTTAGGAATAATTACTGTAGATGGATCGTGGTATCGTAATACAGTAATACAGTAATCAAATTTAATTTAATAGTGCAGTGATAACTAGACAAACACCAATTTTTTAGAATATGGCCACGTGGGCCATCGGTGGTCCACGGGATTTGGACGAGGTAGAATTTTTATCAGGCGAAGATAAATATTGTTTGTAATGGTTTAAGTACAAGAGAAGATAGAAATGACAGAAATTTAGCAGGAATTCTAATTTTTATTTCCCGATTAAATATTTTAATGCAACCTTGTCGCTCAGATATAAAATATTAAAACACTTTCCTTTGGGGAAACGGAACGTGCTACATTTTACAATACTGTAACAAAAACTTGAGCTATATCGAGAGAAAAGAATTACATTTCTGATCTTTTATATATAAGTTTTCTTATCTATTTTATCTGCTTGGTTAATTCGCTTCAAAACTTACGAAATTTAACTTGAAACATAACCTAGCAAAATAGCTTGAGAATTACGCGCGTCGACACAGCGGTGTCAGCGGAGTGCAAAGTTTTAAAAAGCTCGTTTCATACCGAAACAATTCCAAGCGTTGATATTTAAACAATCTAGGTTGAATAAACACGGCTGTTTCCAGTTTCTGTTTCTTCTTTCCGCTCACATTTTTTTCTTTTTTTCTTTTCGTCGCTCGTTGTAAATTAACCGCAACAGGAGAACCGAATAGTTTCGTTCTCTGAACACTTGGTTCTTTTTTTTTTTTTTATTATTATTTTTGCTCTCGACGAGTCTCCGCGCATTCTTTTCTCCGTATTTACGTGTACACTATCGTCGGCCGCTGTTGCATCGCTGCGAGGCGTGCGTGATCGATCGACCGATTTTTTCCTCCGTGAGACGGTCGGTCTGTTCTTGCTAAATGCGGAATCGGCACGTGGGAGGATGCGTGCCTGCCTCGCAATGTTCGTTCGCCATTTATCGGGCCGGGTTACAGAATTGGTCCAGCGTCGGAGCGTAATCGTTCCGGCGTTTCAACTATTTTTATCGATGCGCTTGTCTTCTTTAGGCACATTGAACTTACGCGTGACCTGTGACGATACGTTGCTTAACCCATTGCCGCACACTTTTTATTTCTAAGTGGCGCTCAGAAACACACTTTTTTTTTTCAATTCTTTATGTCTACCAGATGAAATTGAGTGTAACTTGTATATTTGGCAGTGAAAATTATCACATTTGGCCACAGTATTATTGCTCGATAATTAACAAGTGTATGCGTTAGAACACTTCGTACTAACGCTGTTCTTTTTTTAATGATTAAAATTTGCATCACGTCTATAGCCGTCATTTGCCTAGAGGGCGGGGTTAATTCAAACTTACTCACTGCTCTTTATGTTAGAGAGTATAATGAATATATATATTTAATTACCACTTGCTTGAAACTTACAATATTCTTACTATTCGCACTTACAAAGTTCTTACCGCTTACCGTTACCGATCCCTTACTCTTCCCATATAATCACAGCCACGCGCCCGAACATTCGCACCCTTATAGTCCATTCCCAATCGTTCTTTCTTTTTCTCCACATGCATCCCTTTCCACTCGCACCTACAACCTGCTCATTCATCCCTTCCAATCATGCAGTCGCGTATACTTGATTCCCACGGTCTAACTTTCAAGTCCCAAACATTCTTTCTACCACCCAAGACACTCAGCCACGGTCACACTTTCCAAACATACCCGGCTCAGTCTCATTCGCAACCATAAATCTATTCGCAGTACCACTCGATGATTTCAACCACCGGCGCCATCCGGTCGCAAGACGACCCCGACCGCACGCATTCAACAACCACTCGAACATACCTGATCACACTTATCCTTACACTTGTATATTTGGAAGTGAAAATTATCACATTTGGCCACAGTTTTTATAAAAAAAACTTTTGACGGCTATAGCCGTCGTTTGCCTACATATCGAGAAAAATTTGACGGCTATAGCCGTCATTTGCGGCAATGGGTTAAATAAATACGAGCGTTTGCTGTTTTGTACCGTTTGTTAATTTTTTATATTGTATACTGTTTTAACGGATTGACTGCGGAGCGCCACGGTTTTATTTTAAAGAAAACATGAAGTTTTAGAAAATATAAAAGTATTAAGTTGCTGATATAATATCGCAATGGCATTTACAGCATTTTTGATAACAAAAATTTATAATTAATATGTCCTCCGCACTATATACATTTTTCATTCATCCTTTCTATTAATTTCCAACGCAAATAGCCATTTGTAACAAATCTAGACTCGCAGCGCCCACTACGAGATATCTCGTAGCTGGCAGTCAATGCGTTAACCCTTTGCACTGGTGAACTTTTTTAAGTTTCAAAGGACTACTGTGAAAATTTTGTGTTCTTTCGGAAAGAGAAATAGAAGGTTATAAATGTTTACGATTTGTTATTTATTTGGTTAATTTAGTTTATTTTAAAACAAAAGAAGTGTTTGAATTGACGAAGATAGAGAATTTAATTTAAAACTTAATTTAAAAAGAAAATTATGCGCGTCGCTGTAGCGGCGCCAGTCGAGTGCAAAGGGTTAACCCTTTGNATTTGACGGCTATAGCCGTCATTTGCGGCAATGGGTTAAATAAATACGAGCGTTTGCTGTTTTGTACCGTTTGTTAATTTTTTATATTGTATACTGTTTTAACGGATTGACTGCGGAGCGCCACGGTTTTATTTTAAAGAAAACATGAAGTTTTAGAAAATATAAAAGTATTAAGTTGCTGATATAATATCGCAATGGCATTTACAGCATTTTTGATAACAAAAATTTATAATTAATATGTCCTCCGCACTATATACATTTTTCATTCATCCTTTCTATTAATTTCCAACGCAAATAGCCATTTGTAACAAATCTAGACTCGCAGCGCCCACTACGAGATATCTCGTAGCTGGCAGTCAATGCGTTAACCCTTTGCACTGGTGAACTTTTTTAAGTTTCAAAGGACTACTGTGAAAATTTTGTGTTCTTTCGGAAAGAGAAATAGAAGGTTATAAATGTTTACGATTTGTTATTTATTTGGTTAATTTAGTTTATTTTAAAACAAAAGAAGTGTTTGAATTGACGAAGATAGAGAATTTAATTTAAAACTTAATTTAAAAAGAAAATTATGCGCGTCGCTGTAGCGGCGCCAGTCGAGTGCAAAGGGTTAACCCTTTGTAGCCTGAATTTTGTCTGCTTATTAGAGAAAAAACTACGATCGATTACAGTTTTTCACTTTTATTTGAAAATTTTTTAAGTAATAATTGCTATGGAAGGATCGTAGTATCGCTAGTACAGTGATAACTAAATAAAATTAATTTTTTAAAATATAGATACATAAGTTTGTAACTTTTAAGTCACACGGTCCCATAGAGGGTTGATTTAATTTTTTTATATATTAAATATAGAAATATAAATTTATAAATATAAATATATAAATTTTCATAAATTTGTGACTATCTTAACAGTGTAGCAAAAATAGAAATAAATTTTTAATGTTTGGAAATTGATGGAAGCAATTGGGATAACTAAAGTAATTTTTGTATCTTAATTTTGGATATTGAAATAAGAAGAAGATAAGATATTTCAGTTGTAATCTTTGTTTTTAAATGCAATTAAAATTTTTATTCGTTCGATATGTTAGATGTATTTTTGTCGGTTTAATTTTCAATATTGAAGCAACGAAAGTTTTTATTTATGCTCGACACGTTTCATTCGTTGTTATTAATAACTCGAAGGACGTTTTTAAAATTTTAGATTCGCGTCTCATTCAAAATTGTGGAAAAATACTTTTTCAAGATACGTTTCATAAATTCGTGCAAGGTTAAACATGAATTTTGATCACGTTCCATTGAAGCTTGGGTAAAATGTTTTCGAAATAGGTCAGTACTTTAGCACAAATGTTGGTAGTTAGGTCGACTTTAACATCTTTGCTTGGAAGTTTCGAGCGACAAACACGGAAAGCAAACGTTTCCTATTACCAAGCTTGTTATACCAATCAAATTACATATTTGGTTGTCCATTTATGTTACAAGGAAAGTGTGCTCATATTATTAAGATATTTTACGTAACTATTTAACAGTCTATTTTCTTATATTAATCATTTCTTCAACAAATAATCAGACCGCTAATTTTTGTCCAAATTCATATTATTTTAAAACATGTAAAATGTTACAAAATTAATTTTTCTTTTTTTATTATTAAAAATACTATATAAAATATTTAATTTATTTTTTTTTATTAATCAATCCTTCAACGAATAATCAAACAGCGAATTTTTGTCCAAATTCACATTATTTTAAAACAAGTAAAAAGTTAGAAATTTAATTTTTCTTTTTTTATTATTAAAAATACTATATAAAATATTTAATTTATTTTTTTTTATTAATCAATCCTTCAACGAATAATCAAACAGCGAATTTTTGTCCAAATTCACATTATTTTAAAACAAGTAAAAAGTTACAAAATTAATTTTTAATTTTAAAATTAAATATTTAATTAAAAAATAATTCAAAAATTATTTTTCATTCCAAAAACCTTTATAATTTACATATTCTTTCATACAGTTGTATTCTGTGCAACTTTGCATCTTTAATTTTCCTAGAAACGCATAAAAGTCCAGTCTACTGGTAACAAATAAACGAATGAACAGATAAATTTGTAGAAGAAAAGGAAGAAAAAAAAAAACAATTGCACCGGTTAAGTAGAACTTACGCAACCGCGAAACGAGATGACGTAAAATTCAATTACATTAGAGGCTCTTTGTGCAGAGCCCCCCACGTTTGGTGCATCTCGTGACGGAAATGGCGAGACCACCTTGAAGCAACCGACCGAGCACACACCTGCTCGGATGTTACATAGAAACATAATCGAGAAATTGCGTTTCTAGCATCACTGACCTTGCCGAGCGCCAGAATTTCTGAATTTCGAAGCGGACGCTTATTTTCGAGCCGAATCAACGGTTTAATTGTGTATTCCCTCTGGTTTGGAACCTCCAAGTTGGTTCAGATAGGAATAGATCTGAGAACTGAACGACCATCCGTGTAAAATTGCCATGGTCGATTTCTGTGTAATCTCGCGTCGACCCACGTGGTGCCGACGGACGATTAAAAGTAAATCATTAGCTAATTAGCGACTGAAATAGAGATTTCTATCTTTTAGCTGCGTATTTGTGCTTCGTGAGAGAATTCCTAGTAATGTGGATGGTTAAGTTTGAACTTAAAAGGAATTTAAATATTTAGAAATTCATTGGAGCCTCTGTAATCTGAGCTTTGTCTTTTTTTCTTTTGTGGAAAAAAAATTATTGGTGATTCTAGTTCAAAAAATGAGAGTTAATGATAATAATAATTTAGAATTAGTCTTCTTAACGTTTTTATAGTTAAATTTTAATAGCTAAATTTTATTTTTGAAATTAAAATTTTGAATTTTAGATTTTATAGTTAAATATTTTGTAGTTAAAATTTTAAATTTTATAGTTAAATATTTTGTAGTTGAAATTTTAAATTTTATAGTTAAATATTTCGTAGTTAAAAAAAATCTTTGTAGCCTTGGCAAAATTTGTATCGATACTGGGTAAATATAAGTATAAAAACTTAGGTGTAATATAAAATAATATTTTGTACAAAATTATGGTATTAACCTAACACAAAATGGTATAATAATGAAATATAATAGTACAGCGATAAGAGAATAAAATCTAAAGAACAGAAATATAAATACACCAAAGTTAGATCGCGTTACAGATAGTTAATAATAACCGTAATCATTCACCGATAATTACTATACGTTCAGAACCACATAACTCAAGTTCTACTAGGTAATCTACTAACAGCGATCCAATGAACTAATCAGACCCAGTGATCTAGTGATCGAGTAAAAGTGCTCATTCTCTGCATAATTAACGCCGGAGAGAAAGTTGTCGAAAATAGTTCAAGAAGAAAAAAAAAAAAAAAAAAAAAAAA